>CM031236.1:576306449-576586995 GCA_018340775.1 Taxus wallichiana var. yunnanensis
GAAACGAAAACTATAAATTTATTAACTTGTGTTGGTGAAGTAGAAAGTTTGAAATAAGTGAAATGGAATATACATTTCCTTGAATTTAAGTTCTCGTCATTATTTCTAAAATGAGATGTGTTTCATTTTAGAATAAATGAGAACCTTGTTAAAATGCTCTTGCTATGTGAAATGGTTGTCATTTAATGGTCAAAAGAAGAAAACGAATGGTTATTATTGTTTTATCTGAAGGAAAAGTATATTGAAATATTTAAACTATGAATGTATTTCTAGACTTGTCAAATGAAATATCTTATTAGTTATTCCCTAAATTTACTTTTAAATGAATAGGAAGAAAACTTTAAAACCTATTGTCTTGTATTTCTCTTACCTTATAAATTTTGATACTCTTAAGTACACAACATAATCACACACACACACACACACACACACACACACACACATATATATATATATATATATATATATATATATATATATATATAATATATAAATTATATAATATGTCTACTTTTAGCTAATTTCTACTTTTATTTTGTATATATATTAAAAATATCACAATTATTAAAACCAATAATTTTAGACAAGGAAATTGTAATTATTAATGTTAATATTAACAATAAAATAAATTAACTTTTATATATATATATATATATATATATATATATATATATATATATATATATATATATATAATGTTAATAAATAAAACTAAAAATGTATATTTATAATAAGACAATATTTTAATGGGGCCATGTAGGGTAAAACCCACGTAGTTGTTATGTGGTAAGTTTATATCAGAAAGGCGGGGAGGGAGGGGGTGTTGGCCGGGAGGATCTCTCGACTCCCAAACCCCACCCCATTAATATATGGGATGGGGGTGGGATCGGTTACCCTCCCCCAAATTTTTAAACATTATAAATATTTTTAAACCGCCGATGTATTTTGTATTATAGTCGGCCAATCCAATAAATGTTGCTTACATGTAAAAAAATTCAAACTCGCTTATCGTGCATTCTTTACATACAATGATTTTATATACATACACACACACACACACATACATATATATATATATATATATATATATATATATATATATATATATATATATATATATATATATATATATATATATGTATATGTATATGTATATATATGTATATGTATATATATGTATATGTATATATATGTATATATATGTAGTGCCCACTTCCTTCGACACCATTTTCGTTTTTTGTTGTTTTCTAGACCTGCCATTTACTTCACTTATGGATTTATTATGGCTTGATTTAGCATGCTAGTAGATATCATGTATTAATCGGACTATTATTGATTTGATCTTTATAGGATGCATATGGTCTACTGGTGGACATTTGATGATGATATTGGTATACTTTTGACATGGTTATTTATCTTTAATTATGACATGTGATATATTTAATCATATTGGGTAGAACTTGATAATTGGATTAATGTGATGATCGTTTTGACATAAATGAAATGTGGAATAGAAATGTGCTAGAAAGTGTAAGTGATATCATACTTGCATAGATGATAGTAAATCATGTGTCGTTTATTTTAGATTATATTGTATATTTGGCATGAATGTTTTAATGCGGCCAACAAGCCGAAGGAGGTATTCTCTGTTCTGCAGGTATATTATATTCACAACAATATTAGGGAGTGGAGACCAACCACATCGGAATTCGAGAAGAATCCAGCTAAGGTCACCATGGCAACAAGTAATTGTGTGTGTGTTAGAATTATTTGGTTAGGGGAAAATTGTGACCTAAGGGTCATGTGTTGTTTTGTTTTAATTTTCCCTTTCTATTATGTTAGTATGTGTTTCTCTTAGTAAGTGAAATTTTACTTGTGTTATTATTCATATCCTTTGGATTGGTGTTTACCCCTTTATTAGTCATGGGTTGTAGTGTCTTAATTAAGCTAATTTGAATTTGTCCTAAACTAATTAAAAGATATGACCAAAAGAGAGTTCATTTATTAGGCTTGATTTACTTGGGATTTTGTGTGGATTGATGTGTGTTTGAGTTTTGAGTGTAGCACACTCTACCCCACATGGGAAACTCGAATTTGGCCTTGGAGGCAAAATTTGGAAGCTTGTGGGACAAGTCAAACTTGTCCCACACCTCTTAAAACCCCATGCAAACCCTACCTATGGGTTGGAAGGCCAAATTTAGGGTCTTTTAGGTGTTTTGGGGGGATAAAAAGGGTAAAATATTAATTGCACTTTCTTTCAAAAATTTAATTTTGTCCTTTGGGGGAGTGGGCTTAGATGGAGTGTGTAAGGTGCTTGCCTTTCTTTCAACCACTCATTAATGGTGCTTTGGAATATGAGGTTGACCAAGTGATGTGGAGTGGAGGGAAAAGGAGGTGGCATCCTACTTGGAGCCACATCATCCCTCCCTCTCTTTTCTCTATTTATTTGATCCTTTTGTTTGTTTTGGGGGTTGGAGGTTTCATTTTTAGTCTCTTGTATTTTGGAGAGGAGAGGATTTTGAAGGAGTTTGTGGATTTTTGGAGCTTGATGATACTTGTGGGAATTTTGTTGGAGCTTGTGGATGTTTACTTGATCTTTGGAGGGATTTGAGACTTCATACTTGGAACAAGCTCTACCATGGAAAGGTAGGAGCTTCACCTTTGTTTGTATTATGTTTTTTTGTTATATGTATGTGTATATATGTTGTGTTGAATGTTGTTGTTTTTTTTAGAAATGCTTGTTGGGAATGGGTAGAATGCCTAAGTTGGGAGTGTGAGGAGACTATGGGAAGTTTATTTGAGGGAGGCATAAGAGATCATATTATTGAGGAGGGAGTTTGGGTGGGTGCCCACCTAGTATGAGAAATGCTTGCATCTTCTCTTGTTCTTACTTTGAGGGAGCCATAAGAGTTTAGGGAGGCATAAGAGTGGATGGAGGGATAAGGGGTACTGAGGGAGGCATAAGAGTTGTTAGGGGCATTGTGTTTTGCATCGAGGCTTTTAGGTGGCACCCATTCCCATTGGGAGGCATAAGTGGCCTCCCATAGGTCTCACTCTTATGGCTTTCTTGATAAGCCTTGTGACTTTGTTGTTTTGATGGTTTCCTCTTATTGAGTTGTTGATTTTTTTGTTTTGAAGGATTATGGAATGAATGTGAAATTTCATGTTAAGTTATGTGGAAGTTAGTAGTTGCCATGAGTTGGATTTTCTCCATTGTAATGTGGTTAGGGTTTCTGGGGCCAATGGAGAGGATGGCTTCTCTTCTCCATTGGGTATCTTTGTTGGGAGGAGAGCGTTGCCTCTCCCCTTATTTTTTGTGAATCAAGCAAACAATTGGAGGAGCTACCTTGTTGATGTTTGTAGCATTGGAGCCTTGTTGATGACAATGTGAAACTACCTTGTATTTTTTTTTACCCACCTAGAGTGGAAGAAAGTGTAATATTGCTTTGTATTTTAGCTCCCATTATTGTAAATTTGTTCCCACATTAAGTGGAAGATGTTGTATTAAGATTTTGAAGGAGAGTTGTATTGATCTTCATTATTAAGGTTGTAATGTGGATGGAATTGAAAGTTGAAGGAAAGAAAATTTATTCTCCTTTAACTTGGCTTGGAACCTCATATGAGCATATTGATCTTGTTGGAATGTTAGTAATTCTTACTCTAACTTAATGGAAATATTGTTGAAACCCTCTTGAGGAATGTTGGGAAAATTACTTTAAAAAAAATATTGAATTTCATTTTGTTACTTAAAAGAGATTTATTGGAAAAGTTGGAATATTAGTGCATTTTCTCTTCAGATTGTTGATGGAAAGACTAAAAAGTTTTAAATAGTGTTCAATATGCCAATGAAGCAATTTAAGTTCTAGTTCTAGTATGTTTTTCCTCATTTAAGAATTTATTGTAAATTTAGTTGCAAATTATTAAGGGAAATGAAATCAAATCTTTTTGAAATCCCGTATAATGCCTATTAAATTGTGTAGAAAGAAATTTTAACGCAAAAGCTCTAAAATTATTAAGTTCATTACCCATATGTCCTTAATGCTTAATAAGGATACTAATACTTTAAATATTGTTCATATTAAAGTAATATTAAGACTAATGGATCTATTATTATTAAATTATATTAATATTAATATATTATTAATACCTTTTTTTTTTATACTAACAAAAGTATACTAATATAGCTTTAGCCAAGGAAATAATATCAATTATATATATAAATAAACCTACGGATGTATGTGTATTTTTATAGGCCTCCTAAGATCTGAGCACGCGGAAAACAACGAACCAACAGTTTGGTGAGTTCATATTTTGCAAAAAAACTGTGCTTCATGAATATTCTAATATGAAACAGATCCACCTCTATGAGATTTCTCTTCCACGAGCTACACCGTAAAATGGGTAAGGTCTCAATAGAAGATCTTTGTAATAAATTTCACCAGGTCTTCTGGTAACACTCTCACTGTTCCTTAATCAATTTTGATAAAATATCTTGAAGGTGAATCCCGAATTTGAGGATGCATTCGATACTGAGTAGATAACAACATGGTTGGACAACCTGCTTGTTGGAAGCGCCCCAAAGGATTCTCCTATGTCTGCGATCGCCGCGTGGCCCGGCCTGTCTTCCCCGTGCAGCCGTGGCTGTGGATCCCGCCAAGAACACACCTCGCAGCACCCAATGAAAGTGGAGGTAACACGCCTATTTCACTCGCCTGTAGCTTCATCTATAACCTCCATAACAGCTCGCGCGGCTGTGGCTAAGTGGAATGAGGTAACACGCCTATTTCACTCGCCTGTAGCTTCATCTATAACCTCCATAACAGCTCACGCGGCCAGGGCCGAGTGGAATGAGGTAACACGCCTGCCTCACTAGCCTGTAGCTTCATCTAGAACCACCACTTCAACCCACACGGCACAGGGCAGAGTAATATGGCAGGCCGACCACAAAAGGTACAAGATTTGCAAATCCAAAGTGGAATAAATGGAGGTGCGCGGCCCAGCAAGGAGACTCCAGCACGCAAGGGAATGGAGTTTTTAATGCTATGGCAGGAGCCACCCACCCCCAACCATAAATTCAAACATAGATTGGAATGTTATACCACTGATAAAACTCCTGACATCTTTGCTAAATTCCAAATATGAATAATCCACATTAAAGAAAGTAAACTTGAATGTTTACAATATTAAAAATATTTTCACATTTTTAGTACACTTAACATGATTTATACGATAAAATATTAAACTCTATGCCTGTGCATATAATGAGTGGCATATATATATATATCTCATTTTGAGATTATAAATATATATATAGTATTTATGTATTCAAAATAAAGATTAAATATAATACCTCAAATGTAAAATATAAAACTATTGATGTCTGTCAAGTGCAGTGTACAAATACATTATCTTGAAAGAATTTATTTGTAAACGGGCCATCATATAAGAATATAGAACAATTGTAATATGATGAATCATAAGATATGACACTATAAAGACGTTTAACAAACTTTTCTCTAATGAATGCATGACATGAATCATGGAAATGAAGTAAAATAATTTTAAAAATTACGCAATAAAGATACTGGAGGCATGGAAACTCTTTGATAATCTTAACATATACAAGAAGAAAAAAATTGAAATAGCAATGATAACAAATAGTGATAATTCTTTAAGGTATATAAAATATATAGTTAAAAAGAATTAGTGAATAATAAACATTAAGAAAAAAATATACCACAACAATTAGGTGTGAGGCAATATAGAATTGTTTTCGATGTTTATTCCTTAGTAGTTGATCAACATATTACCTTGAAATGCAAAAAAAAAAAAAATTTAGTCGTAGTTTCGGTTATGTGTTTAGTGGAAGCAAGTTCCTAACATCATCGTCTTTTTTTTTTTGTGACATTACTATATATATATATATATATATATATATATATATATATATATATATATATATATATATGTTATAGTAATTGTTGGAAATTTTTGTTATTTAATAAGATAATAAATTTGTATATATATACATACATTTATATACTTGGGGATATATATACATATGTATATATACCCCTCACAATAAGTGAATATTTTATTTATTTTTAAAATAACAAAAACAAGATTATATGAAATGGGTCAATGCCCATATACCCAAATGGGTATATACCTTGAATTATAGTAACAAAAATAGGAATTTCAATAAAACACTAAGATAGAGTAGAAAACAAATAACAAACAAAGAAATAAAATAAAGTTGGAGTTGTGTGTATCCATTCGAATCTCCATTTTCCTCTTCTATGGATTCCTCTCCTTTCCTAAAACTTGCAAAAACAAAATTAGAAAATAAGTCAAATAAAAGAATTAAATCTTTGTAAAAGAGGATTAGGGTTATTTTTGAATCCTAGATCTAAGGGCTCAAATTCAATCCATCCAATGGCCAAAATTCTTCCCTACAAAAGTTAGGTGAGAGTAGTTGAGATCATCATTTAAAAGCATGGGGTAAGTTTGAATGGGGCCACTTAAGTGGTGTAGAAGTTATGTTTAATTTGTATTCCATTATGATTTATTTAGTAATTTTGAAAATGAAGAGGTCATGACCTTGTGATAATTAAACTAAATACATTCCCTTAGTAATTAGACAACATTTATAATTGGAGATTAAAATTAATAGCATTTGTTTAAATGGAAGGACAAATTAGACTTAGCCCTAGAGTAATAAATTATTAAATGACTTTTGAACTATGCTGCTAAACTATTTAAAGATAGTAACAATATAATTCTAACCCAAATTAGATATTAAAAATTACTAATTAAATGATAATTAAAACCATAGGTTGCTAACCGGGAAGTAAGCTAAACATTGCAACTGCATTTATAAAAAAATTATTTAGTGAATTAACTGTTGGTTTGTCTTGGGTTTTGTGCGGGTAAAATTGTGGGTGTTACAAATATTAACCCTCTTTACATGTAAATAAAGGATTTTGGATGACATTTCCCTTATATGAATAGGATAGAGATCTTGAGAAGAATGTATAGAGAAATGACACCCATCTCTATCTAGAGTTTGGAGTAGGTGGCTATAAAATGAACTTTCTCAATAGTAGTACTAAAGCAGGATGGGTGGATCTAGTTAAGAACTCGGTGGGATTGTCCATATTTAGTCATGCCCTTCCATACATAGAATTCAAAATAGGTTCAACTAAAATAATTATGAGATTTCACTATATTTTTGTGGGTGAGTGGATGTGGCTTTGCAATCCATGGATCTAGATGGGGTCCGAGGTGTATATCCAACAACACATCATTATGTGTAGACACATAATTGTTCCTGTGCATATTGTTAAATATTAATATGTTAAACTATTTAAATATGTTTTCATATCATCGGTCCAAGTTAGAATAGGGAAATTTTTAGTGGCAAATATTCGTTAATTCACAAATATTCCGGTTTTAAAAATTTGAAATTGACAAATATCTAGGGTGGGAATTAGGACAGTGGTCACCGAAAATTTTCTAGGTACAAATTAATTTTAGCTCTAAATTCACCATTAGCGCAAAATTTTAATTCATGATATTCGCTTTTTATGTTGTTGGCTAGTATCATTTTTTTATGCTACCAACTCGACAATATATTATGTGTTGTCATTCGGTAGCATAAAACATGTTACCGACCAACATCATATTTTATATTACTGGTTAGTAGCATACAAAAATGCTACAGGCTGGTAATTTTTGAGTGATGCCGTCAGAAAGTAAAAAATGAATTTAAAATTTTTTTGCTTATGCCATATTTAGGGAGGACAAATTTCTCATTGAGACAATCATTTTAACTTCTAACATCTAAAAATTTCAATTTTTTTCATATAAAATTAGTTAAATCTCTATTTTTCACCAAAAAAATCATTTATTTTTATTTTTCTTCTTTGCGCCATATTTTGTGAGGACAAATTTCTCGTAAAGCTGGGCATTTTAAATGCTATCGTCAAAAAATAACTTTTCAATAAATTATGTATGCTTTTAGCCAACATTATATACTATCAGTGGACATTATATATTGCTAATAAAAATGTCTACCACCGACACCATTATTAAATGATTCACCATCCATATAAAAGTGGTGTTTTCAAAATTCGCTAAATACTTTCTACGTTTTTTAGGGACCCTTAAAATTTTCCTTCGAGTTAGACCTCTAGTATTGACATGTGTTTCTAGTAATTCTTAAGTGTTGATTTTTTTTTCTTATGTCACCGACATCCCTAATTGTGTTCTATATTGTTGAATTCTTAATTTTTCTAGTGTGGGACCCACTCTACCTCATTTTATCTATTTCTTATGTTCTCTCTTTATTCATACTTTCTCTCTTCCCTAGTTTTTAGAAAGAAATTGGCTGTTTTATATTCTAAAAGTAAATTACTTTTCCCGTTTCTCCGATTTTGTCAAGATTCTTATGAGAATGATCATGCCTTCTTATAATCAATTTTCATTTGAATTCGATGTTATTTACGAGTTTTTGTTCCCTTGGTTGTTTTCCCTGTCTATTATGTATCACTAAATTTGTAATTTGAATTTAAATAGTCTTTAAATACAATTGTGTAATAATTTATTTTGAGAGATAGAACACTAAAACACCAAGTTATGAAAAAGAAAATTCATATTAAAATTGCGAAGTAGAAAAATTGAAGCATCCTTATACCAAAAGAGTAATTCCAAACATATAGACGATCCTAAAAATTGTAGCCACTAAAAAAATCTGAGGGGTGAGCTAATTGCACTTCACAAGAGGTCAATAAGGAATATACTATAAGTGCATATTTAGTGCCACGCTTTTTATCTATTCATACACCCGACCTACAAAAATCTGATAAAATCTGATAAAGAGGTCAATAAGGAAAGGGGAAAAAAAAATACACAAGGAAAAGGTGAAAAAGAATACATGTTAGAAATGGTTTCTCAATCAACGTTTATCATTCCAAAGGCTCGGGCGGATTACGTCAGAGGCGAACTTTAAAACTCTGAAAAATCAAAATCCAGGGCGCTTTTTACAGTATTAAAAATATCAATAAATCCGACAAAATGGTTTTCAATAATAAGCTATTACATTAATTTTTCATTTTTAAAATGTAAATATTCAATGCTTTCCGATATTGCCAAGGCCGAATTAAGAGAAAATGCAGAAATAGAAATCAGTGCTCTAAAACAATATACACATCACTTCAACTAATTACAAGAAGGTAACCAAATTATTGGTATACGTATAACATATTTTCAACTTCTGTGGATACCATTTTGTGACAACATATTCTGTGTCGATCAATCCTCAGCTTTCCGCCCTTGCTCGAACTGTGCAGGGCAGAAAGAATCCCACAACAAGCCATACCTATTATGCTGCAACAAAATGGCAGAACAAGGAATACAATTACAGTGTATTTTAAAAAGGCAAATGTACATACAATCCACCCAAACAACATGCGACTGAAAATTACGGCGATCATTACGCGCCCGCATACATGAATTCCCTCTGCTATAATCCACAAAAATTGATTTCCATGCTATCTATCGACAAATCCATGAGGGATTAAGCTGTACTTAAAAATGTACTTCGGTTAGATTATATAAGTATTGCAGCTGTGAATTATGCATTACTTGGGCCCTGGGGGTTTCTTGAATCTTCGAAAACACGGGTAACGACTTTTTGCGCCGACAATTTCTGAAAAAGTTTTGTAAATATCTTGTTTGCTTCTCCACAAAATTCACAAATATAAGACCCATAAACATTTAATGCGTGTTTGTCCGTATCCACTCTAACTTCTTGTTGACATCGGCGGTCGAAATGTGTGGTTGATCTTTAAAAGTGACGATGTCAAGGATGCCGACGCTTGCTGTTATGAGATCACATGACAGTTAATGAAAGCCCACTTGCAGAGGTTTTCTCACGTAATCTACAGTATCGACGTCCCCAGAAGTGTTCTAAAGTCGTCATCCAGGCGAAGAAAATATTGAATTATGCGGTCGCCGCACTCACGTAGTCACAACCAGAAAATGTGGTGTGCATTTTTTATGTCGTGTGCATGCTTTCACCATATAATTCTAGTATACAAGAGACCAACCAAGCATCTAGCTATTTCTCTCCCAAAATGCATTTGCATTACCGATTGCTATGCATGATGTGCGCATAAATATTAAGCAGCCAGTAACCTAGACCACCGTCAAAAGAGCATTAGAGGACATGAATCCTTTCCCATATTATGTAGTCTGAAGTGATTTTATTTGCGCTTAATCCTGTCTTACATGATGTAGTTTGAAGTAATTCTGTGTGCGTCTAAATTGTTTAAACTAGCAAATCACATTCGAGGAATGTAATAGAGATGCCGATTGGGGAAGCAAGGAAAAAAGTAACTGTTGCAGACCAAGAAGATAGAGAATTTAGAAGTAGAGGAGACATTGGGAAGGATTCAGTATTGTTGAGTTAGTACAAACCATGGATGCGTTGCTACAAACAAAGACATTGTTCTTTCTTATTGATACGAACAAAAGGACTAAGAGTTAATTTGATGAAATGTTGGAAAAGAAAGAAGGGGTAAGCACAAGTATTCAAGCCAACAAATGAAGGAAATATCCAAGATTTTTGACATTCACTACCGCTAATATCTATAGTTTTTATAGGCAATGTTAACCCTTGCACTTTATGAATTGTGAGAGCCATAGCCATTATAATGAGCATTTAATAGCAACTTTCTCTATCAATAGTGGAGCCTAGCACATCAAGGGGATATGCCAAGTGAGCCGAACATAGTTTTTAGACTTGAACAACACAAAGACTAGCAATTACCATATTTTTGTAGATGATGGATATGATTTCTAGAATTTTATTGCCGACTCAACCGAACTTCAACCTACATGATGGAAATTCATGCACTGCGTTATTTCCTTTGAAAACAAGAATTGTCGGTTGAAGTTAATCATCATTGGTTTATGACAAAGATCGGTGTCTTGCATTGCACCTTGCCATATGAAAATTCTATGAAATTAATATTTCCTCACGTCGGAGGCATTACTAATTGAGAAGAGACTTGCCCTTTCTGACTCCTTTCTTTATATGTATGGCGGAGAGGAATAAACATTGAAATATGATGACTATGAGCAACAACCAATGTGTTAAAATTATGTGGTGCCATGTTTGATGGTGACAGGGGCCATTTTCATATTCTCGCCTCTCGCAGACTTGCCATGACCGAGGCCACTACAACTTAAAACCAAGCCCTGCTATGCTCTCTCCTCACTACCGCTTCTTCTTAGTATAATCAATACCTTTGATGCTCTCGAATCTCTTTACATCAATCATATGTAGAGATTTTCTAAGCATCCATGTGTGGTCTGTGGATCCGATGCAGGAGCATAACTGTGGAGACCATAAATTTTGATCCAACTGTTGGATCATCTTGAAATTTTACAGGGTGGTAGATATACATTAGTACTATGCTACAGTGAACTTTACCTGCAAGTTGTGGCCATTTCAGCACATTTTCAGGCCCGTATTCCTTCATCTAGTTGCCTAAAATTGGCTCCAAATGTTTTTTTGCTTTTGACTAGGTCTTAGAACTTTAATAACTTTTGTTGTACTTGTTAGAATAAGTCAAAATTTTGTGTGAGCCTTAATTTATGAAGGCATATTTGGAACGCAAATTTTGGGGCCCATCGAGTTGTTTTGCTAGTAGGTAATTTTTGGCATTTTAGGGTTTTTGGCATTTTAGGGTTTTTTAGCATTTTAGGGTTTTTAGAGTAGACGTGAAATAAAAGGAGGATTGTAATGATGTAAAAGATTAGTGTGGATTATAGAATGAGAATAAATCTATTTTGAAACTCTTGGTTTTTATTTGCAAAGTTGTTTATGTGTGTTTTGGAGGTATTTCAACCTCTTACAGTTGGATTCACATCAATTGGTATCAAAGCCGGATTTTGATCTTGTAGAAATAGTTAAGGTAAAATATTACATTTTTAACGAGTAATTTTTCCTCTATTTTGTTATAATCATGGATAGACGCTGGAGGGGAGGTTATGTCCAAATGAATAGGCATATGCAGGAGCTATAGAGACAGGTTCTTTGAGCTCACAGGAGAAGTTACCCACCTTAGAAAGAGACATGAAAATGGGGATGTAGACCCAAATAGTGATATTGAAGAAGTACCTCTATTAATGAATGAAGGAGGAAATGAAGAAGAAAATAAGAGAGATGAAGAAACATTGAATGAGAGACCATTTGAGGAGAGATTGATCCAAGCTTTAGAGGGAAATAATGATGGCATCAAGATTAATGTTCATGATTATGGTGGAGGGTTATGACCAGAGGAGTTGATTGAATGATTGAATCGCATGGGAAAATTCTTTGAGTGGAAAACCCTTTCGAGAGAGGATAATAAGGTTAAGTTTTTCATGCACTAAGTTGGTTAGACATGCATTGATCCGGGTGGGATCACCTACAAAATGAAAGACAAAGGAATGGAAAGGGAAAGATCCGAAAAATGGAATAAAATGGTAAAGAAGCATCAAAGAAAAATTTCTTCTAGAGATTATGCTCGACACTCTTTCAAAGGTTTTAAAATCTATGACAAAAGAATCTCAACATTGAGGAGTATACCAATGAATTTTAGAAGTTTTCAATCAGGTTTGAACATGGAGAGTCCAAGAATAGATGGCTACACGGTATATAAATGGATTGAGTTACACCATACAAGATGAGCTGAGTATGCTCCGGATCCATATCCTAGATGATGCTTATCAACTCACATTAAAGGTAGAAGAAAAGAAAAAGAGGAATAATTTTAGAAGAGGTATGAAAAGAGGGCCATCATCATCTCCAATGAGAGGTAGGGGTAGATTTGAATCTACAAAAGGTGAATCCTCTAATGCAGAAGGGCATGAATATTTTGGTCAAAACCGTGGTAACTACCAAAGAGGTAGGGGTTTCAGAGGGGAAGAGGTTATAATGGAGGACATGGCTGGAATAGCCCCCAAAGGAAATATACATGTTACATATGTGGTGAAGAGGGTCACAGAGCCTTTGAGTGTCATTGCGCACTAATGTAAAATATCCTACACACAATAGATGGCAAAGAGAACAACCACTAAACCGTTATGTGGGTTTCGCTGAAATCAGTAGTCTTCAAAGATGAAGAGGAGAAGAAATGGAGGTCTGATCTTTACACGGGAATTATTATAGACTTTCATAAACCCTCATGAAAATGGAGGACAATGACTAAATCCCAAGGAATGAGAAAGAAGAGGATTTTATTGTTGTTGATTCGTGGTCAATTAACCCCTCTGAACAAATATATTTCAAACAAGATGCACCTCTGAACACACTAATCCTAAAAAAGGTATGTAAAATTATTATTGATGGTGTTAGTTGTGAAAATATGGTTTCAAGTGTGATGGTTGATAAACTCAATCTAAAATGTGAGAAGCACCCATATCCCTATCATATATCATGGTTCAAGAAAGGGAATGAGGTAACCATAGATAAAATATGCCTAATAAAGTTTTCAATTGGGAATACCTACAAGGATGAGGTGTGGTGTGATGTTATCCCAATGGATGCATGCCATATATTACTAGGGAGGCCTTGGAAATACGATAGAAAGGTTACACATGATGGAGGAAAAATACATATAACTTTTGGAAGGATGGTGTAAAGGTGGTCTTGTTACCCTTCAAGGAAGAAGAGAAGAGTGAGGGCTTATTGGCTACAAAAGAGTTTGTTATGGAAATGGAAGAAGTTGGTTAGTGTTATGCACTAATGTCAAAGAAGGTGGAAATAGAGGACTTTAATATACTGTTGCTATGGAAAAGGTATTAAAAGAATACAAAGATGTCATACCAGATGAGCTACTAGATGGGTTACCTCCGAAGTGATATATTCAACACCATATTGATTTGATCCCAGGATCGGCCCTTCTAAACCAGAAGCCTATCGGATGAGTCCGACACAGAGTGAAGAGTTGAACAAAAAGTGATAGATCTAATACAAAAGGATTAGTGAGAGAAAGCATGAGTCCATGTGTAACCCCAACTCTATTGAATCCCAAAAAAATATGGATACTGGAGAATGTGTGTAGACAATAGGGCCATAAATAAGATCACAATTAAGTATCGGTTCCCAATTCCAAGATTGGATGATATGATGGATGTGCTAGTGGGAGCCCAATATTTTAGCAAGATTGACTTGCGTGGAGTGGGTACTACCAAATCCAGATCCGTGAAGGGGATGAATGGAAAATGGATTTCAAAACAAAATAAGGGTTGTACGAGTGGATGGTGATGCCATTTGGGCTATCTAATGCACCCAGTACATTCATGAGGTTGATGAATAGAGTACTCTGAGAGTACAATGGTAATTTTTTTTTTCTATTTTGATGATATTCTAATATTCAGTAAGATAGTGGAAGAACACTTGTTACATATGAAATTGGTGTTAGACTTGTTACGTAAAGAGAGTCTATATGAAAACTTAAAGAAGTGTAGATTTCTTTAGAAGAGTCTTGTTTTTGGGGTTTTTCATATCAGAGGATGGATTGACGATGGATGAGGAAAAAAAAGTAAAGGCAATTTTGGAGTGGCCTATTCCAAGGAATGTGATAGAGGTTCATAGTTTTCATGGATTGGAAATTTTTATAGTTAGTTCATCAGAATTTCAAAGTAGCATTGTTGCAGCCATAACAAAGTGTACAAAAGGGAGGGAGTATGTATGGACTAAGGAAACAACAAAAAAATTGAATTTTTAAAGAAGAAAGTGTCAGAAGCACCTATTTTGGTATTACCAGAGTTTACTAAGGTCTTTAAGGTTGACTATGATGCCTCACATGTTGGGGTTGGAACTGTACTGAGTCAAGAAGGAGGCTGTAGGATTCTTTAGTGAAAAGCTAAATGAAGTCAAGAGGAAATATTCTACTTATGATGTGGAATTTTATGCTATTGTTCAAGCATTAAGGAACTGGAGACATTACTTGGTAGCAAAGGAATTTGTACTCTTCACTGACCATGAAGCATTGAGGTATGTAAACACACGAAGAAACTAAATAGTAGGCATGCAAAATGGGTTTCATTTTTACAAGAATATACTTTTTCTTAAAGCATAAGTTAGGTAAGAAAAATCAAGTTGTTGATGCCTTGAGTCGGTGTGTAGCACTTTTGACAACAATGGAAAATGAAGTAGTAGGGTTTGAGGTAGTTAAGGAATTGTATGAAGGTGATCCAAATTTTGGTGATGTTGTGAGACAATTTAAGGATCCTACAATAGGTAGTGGTTCTTTTGATTATTTGATGTAGGATGGTTATTTGTTCAAGGGGAAACAATTGTGCATCCTTGTTGGTTCAATGAGAGAAAATATTATAAGAGAATTACATAGTGGGGGGTTAGACACTTTGGTATAAGTAAGACAATTTCTCTTATTATAGGAAAGTATTATTGGCAAAAGGTAAAGAGGGACATAAGTAGGATCATAGTAAGATGTAGAGTGTGCCAAATGGCTAAGGGCCATGCATAGAATATTGGGTTGTATATGCCATTACTTGTCCCTACAGGGCCATGGGTTGATTTGAGTATGGATTTTGTGTTAGGACTTCCTAACACATAATGAGGGAATGATTCTATATTTTTTGTGGTTGATATATTCTCTAAGATGGCACATTTCATTTCTTGTAAAACAACTAATGATGCTTCTAGAGTTGTAGATTTGTTTTTTCGAAGTGGTTAGATTGCATGGAGTTCCAAGAACAATCACTTCATATCGGGACACAAAGTTTTTGAGTCAATTTTGGAAGACTCTATGGAAGAAACTGGGTACATAACTCACAATTCAAGAGTGCATATCATCCCTAGAGTGATGGTCAAACAACAAGAGTGAACAGAAGCTTGGGAAATCTCCTACGTTGCATAGTTGGAGAAAAGCCAAAACAATGGGACTTAACTTTACCACAAGTTGAGTTTGCATATAATAGCTTGATAAACAAAGTCAACAGGGAGGTCTCCTTTCTAGATTTTATATGGTAGGAATCCCAAGGGGGTCCTAGATCTGATTGTGCTACCCGATGAAGATAAAACTAGTGATGATGTAGAAGCATTTGCAGAACACATTTCTACTACAGGATGAAGTGAGGGAAAATATGAAAGTGAGTAATGTACAATATAAAGTAGTTACAGATGCCGTAGGAGAGTAAGTGTATTTGAAGAAGGAGATATGGTGATGGTTCATCTTAGAAAGGAGAGATTTCCAAAAGGGACATATAATAAACTCAAGTATAAGAAGATTGGGCCATGTAGGATTATGAAGAAAATGAGTGATAATGCCTACAAGGTGGAGCTACCTGAAAACTTTGCTATCTCACCAATTTTTAATGTTTCTGACTTATATAAGTTTCCAGGTCATGATGAAAATGTTGTAGAGGAGGAAGAAATAAATTGGGAGCAGCAGATGCTAAAGAAGAAAAAGGAAAGGGTAATGCGTGTCTTGGACCAAAAGACAATCACTACTAGACATGGGAGCTACAACAGATATTTGTACAATGGGAAGGTTTGTAGCAAGAATAAAATACTTGGATTATTGAGTGGGAATTGAATAATATTGACAATGCAAAATTAAATGAATTCGTAGGAGCTGAATTCTTTTCAACCAGGGAGAATGATGCGGGAGCATAACTTGCAGAGACCATAACTTTTGATCCGACCATTGGATCATCTTGAAATTTTATAGGGTGGTAGATATAAATTAGTATTATGCTAGGGTCAAATTTCTCTATAAGGTTGTGGTCATTTAGCACATTTTCAGCCCGATTCCTTCATCTAGTTGCCTAAAATTGTCTCGAGAATATTTTTTCGCTTTTGACTAGGTCTTAGAACTTTAATAACTTTTGTTGTACTTGTTATAATAAATCAAAATTTGCATGATCCTTAATTTATGAATTCATATTTGGTATGCAAATTTTGGGGCCCATCCGAGTTGTTTTGCTAGTAGGTAATTTTTGCATTTTAGGTTTTTTGGCATTTTATGGTTTTTTTGGCATTTTAGGGTTTTTAGAGTAGACGTGAAATAAAAGAGGATTGTAATGATGTAAAATATTAGTGTGGATTCCAGAATGAGAAGAAATATATTTTGAAACTCTTGGTTTTTATTTACAAAGTTGTTTATATGTGTTTTGGAGGTATTTCAACCTCTTGTAGCTGGATTCACATTAGGATCCACCGTTGCTTCCTCCAATTGCGTTTCAAGGCACACATAATTTAGAAAGGGGAAACCCAAATGCAATCAAGGAATCAATGTGCTTGCAGTGGTTGGACTCACGGAAACGTAGATCTGTTGTATATATTTGCTTCAGGAGCTTTAATGTCCTGTCTAATAGACAAATAGAAGAGGTTGCAGCAGGATTGTAGGCAAGTGAAGAATCCTTCATATGGGTTATCAAGGACCCACCCTATCCTCGTATATGATGTCACCACCTCTCGAATACGACATCGTGTACCCACTTGGTTATGAATATTGGATGAAAAATATCGGACTAATTATTAGAGGTTGGGCTCCTTAGCCATTAATCCTCTCCCACTCTTTTATATGTTGGCTCGGAAAATCAACAATTTATTGAATTTGGGTTTATTTTTTTGGTGCGATAAAATGTTTCTCTCGAAATGTGAGTTTTTGTAATTTTTGTTAATCAATTTTCCATTACATTCTTACATTGTTTACCTTATTTAAAATAGAAAATAAATTACAAATAAAATCTATCATTAGACCACAGCCCTCGGACCCAGCTTGGGGGTTTTATTGCAAAGTCCTATAGCATTACTAACAAGTTACCGAATTCCATGTGGCCAAAACCCCCTCAATGGAAGTGCAACCTAAATTGTTTTTGGGGAATTATTTTTCATTTGAGAATAAACATATATTAAGATGGTGCTGAAAATTTTCTCATCACCCACTCCCCCTCCCTCAACCTTCCCCAATAATTTATAGATTTTCTTTTATTGTATGCTATTTTTTTGCTTTTTCAGAATCAAAAAATTTTTTTTGGGTGATGAATTTCCTCTTAGAGTTCTTATGCCACTGACTCTACCTATGGCAAGAACATATTTCCTGTGCTTAGCTAGTGATTCCATAGTAGGGCTGTTGGGGTGCAGGGGGAAATACTAAAATTTCTGGGCAAGTGCTAGATAGCAAATTTTGGAGCCAAAAATACTACAAAATAATAAGCTCTAACATCAATGCACCAAACAAAATCCTTACTATAAAAGTAGCCACTCCGATTCTCTGTCTAAAGATTCAATTTTTCATAGCTTTTCCATTAAAAACAAGCCTTTTGAGACCATTTGAGGCATAAAATGGACCCTTCCCTTAGCAGATCTTGTTTATTGTGTCCTGTTGTAAGCCAAGCCCATGAAGGTGTTTTCTTCAATGTCATGTATGCTACCTTGGTTACAACAGATTTTTATTGTGTATGAAAATTTAATAACAATACTTTTTGAAATTTTTACTTTGACCTTAGCACATCAATGCACCTAAAATAATCTTTAATGTCATGGATATTATGAAATAATATCCCCTAAAATCAGTGCACCGATCAAAGCCTTCATAAGTTCATCATAAACATTTACCACTCTAGTTCTAATTTATTTTGATTAAAGAACGAAAAAATTTCGGCTCTCCAACTATGCAGATCTCATGAGACCATTTGTGGCATAAAAATATGAGCTGACCCTGCTCTAAGCATCTCATGTTTTCTGTGACATGCTGTAAGCCAGGCGCATTGAGAGTTTTTTTCTTCAATGTCATGCATATTACCTTGCTTTATGACAGTCAATTATGTTTTGAACATTTTTCTAACAATATGTGTTTGAAATTTCTTCTTTGGTCATAGCTAGAAAAGATTCCATTGCTTGCTAAAACCCATCCTTTCTGCATTTTCTTATATGTGCGATTAAGCAGAAAGGGTTTTGGACAATTTTTTCCTTTTTATTTCTCAACTATCAACCGTATATATGTATATGTGAATGTGTGTGTATTTTCTTTCTCAAAACCTTCCTTTATGGATCGTGGAGTAGAAACTATTTTACACCAAGTGTATTTTGGAAGAAGAATATCATCTTTCAAAGAGGCCTCTTCTGCTTCGTTTGGTAGTACAAGGGGCAGAGATTGACTCCAGGGATGTGTTATTGAGAGGCAATCCTATACCCTATCTCCCATATGGTTTTACCACTTAACATGATGATTCCTTATGAGCATTTCCAAAATCCTTGAATAGGTAACAAACAAAGTGGTCGGTGGTGGAGTTCAAAGAGGACCAAAGCATGTTGAAGGATTTTCTAGCACAGAGAAAAGAGAAGTATCCTATGAAACATGCCATAAATGAACTATCTCACCTCAGCTTAAGTCCTTGCAAAGCAAGAAAGCCAAAGGAAAAACACCAATATGTAACTGTTCCACAGTCTCTAGAGCTTCAGAGTTGCAAGGAGCTCTTCGAATTTTCCCATGAAACAGGGTTACAATGTACAAGATATATATAAACCCTACTGAATCATTTAGAAAGAATCCTTTTCGGCAAGTAGCTAGGTTGATCGATGGTCCTAAAGAAAAATAAATATGTACAGAAGAATCATATGTTCTAGAACTAGAACATCCTATGGTATCAGGGTCAGGTCATAAAAAGGAGCCACTACAACTAAAGTTAAGAAAACCTTTAATCAGTTGCTACTTAAAGCTATTAAATATCATTCTACAGATATATAAAAAGAAGCTTCATACTCATCTCATAGAAGTGATTCTAATTCTGATAGTGATCAACAACAACTACAGCTAGTGAATAATACATAGGGATTAGACCTATTGAAGTCTTCCAATAAGTTTTATGGTAAAACAATGATGCATTACCTTTCTCTAATTGGAAGAAGTTCAGAGGAAGCTCCATCACATTCCAACTTGGCACTAGAACCTATTAGAGAACGCAAGAATGTAAAGAATATAAAGAAAAAGAAACATTTACATGGTGCAGCAATAGACTCTTCTACTGACAAGGTACTAATTCAGCCTATTTTTTATTTTCATCTTCTTTCAATTTATCAAGTTTGTGAACATGAATGAAGTTAGTTTATACATGATTTATCCAAAGAACACACATCCCTTGTTTATCTCAGGTTTTGGGTGAGAACATAAAGATAGAATTGTCACGTATACATGCAGAGATGGGAACCACAAATCTCAGCCCAAAGTTTACGTAAGTACTCTAATTTTTGATGGGCACTAAAAATTTCAAGGGACAAAGTGCCTAAACTTAGAACAAGATGGATGATTGATAGGTGTCAATTGATTTAATAGATAATTTTTGCAAACTTTCTGGCACAGTTGATAGATAATTATAAATTTTAGGGAGAATTAACTACAACATATAAATTATTCCTATTATCCTTCTATATCAGAAATGAACAGGTTGAAGCCATTGCAACAAGCTTGCCTGTTGACAAAAATGAACCGAAGAAATTTTCCCTAAGTAAGATAACATGACCTTCCCTGAATTTTATGTTATGAATTAAAAGGTTTATATAATAATAGAGAGCCTTAACAAATTTTCAATGTTCAGGTCATGGTGTGATTGGTATGGCGATGTTGTATAGGATGTGGTTAGGGAGGAGTTCCCACATATTGTGGGTGAAATGGAGAATTTTCACAGAACTGAATTGGAGAGGTTCAACAATGCTGCTAGAATAGGGGGTATAGAAAATCACGACACAAGCTGTTCACCCAAGACTAACAGAGCTAGATGAGGAACTCCCACAAAATTGTCAAGTGATGGGAATAGATACTTCACTGTTCACGATGAGAAATCTAAGCCCAACATAAGCTCACCCTTCTCATCCTTAAGATGCCAATAGTCAGATTCACATTTTCTCTATAACTCTCCAATGTCTAAATCAACCTCTTTTTTTAGTCAAACTCCTCGTCCTCAGGCTAAATCACCTTCTCCTTTAAGCCATATTGGTAACCATGACTCTCTATCACCATTCTTCTTTCAGTAACAACTCCCAACAGCATCTTCATCTCACGAGAGACAACAATCACCTTTTCTCTTCAACTCTCCAATGTCTAAATCATCTTTTCTCTTCAAATCCAATGATTAAACCACCCTATTTTCTTAGTCAAGCTCCTCATCCTCAGGATAAATCACTTTCTCCATTTAGCCATGTTGGTAGCCATGACTCTCCATCATCACCCTTCTTTCAACAACAACGCACAACACCATCTTTAGCTTAGGGGAAAGAAAAATGGAAATAACTTTTCAATTCCTTCGTGACAGTCAGTTCAAACAAACAATTTCTTGATATAGACTTGGAAAACCATTTGAATGGGTGAATCTTTGTGTTTTGAATCTATGTTATCTGAAAGAAAAATTCTGATTGGAAGTTTAGTTTATGAGAAAAAGATCATTTTTTTACTGATGTATTGGTTAGTTTTTGATCTGAAGTTTAGTTTATGGGAAAAGGATTATTTGTTTGGTTTCTATTCAAACTGTGTCTTGGATATTTTTAGCCTACACAAGGCACATGAACTATTTGATGAAATTCCTCAAATGGTTGTGGTCACACATGCAGCGATATGCACACAATGGATTTTTTAAGATTAATGTTTTTCATAGAAAAACCTATTTTGGTAACTAATTCAGCACCTTATGGGGTAGTAATTTTTTTAATTTTGTTTCCTCTTATACACATATTGCACTTCCATGAATAATACCTATAAGATATAGACAATACACTAGAACTCACGTTCTTCCCTTTCCATTGAATCCCTTCTTGATCACCCCTCATCCTTTCCCTCTATTTCACTTCCTCATTTTGTCATTCCTCGCTTCATCCCCTTCGGCATTTACATCATACATTGGACATATGGATCTAATCCTAGTACAAATAATGATCAGTCAGAAAATTGATTTTCTCATATTCTTACCTACTCATAAATGTTGGTTTTGGTTTATTTTTCTCTTTTCTTAATCTATTATAGTCACTTGTGTTGTGTGTGTAGTTAGATATAGAACTTTGCTAAGAAGAACCACATCAATTAAAGAAATTTTAAACAAAATTCTTCTAGATGTTAAAATATTATAACGGGGAAAATTACTTGCCCAATAAAGATGCTTCATTGTCTACAAAATGCCTCACATAACATTAGCACTGTATGTTGTACACAACACTATCATAAAATGCCTACAAATAACTAATATTTGAGAAATGGTAATGCCCACAACTGGGACATATAACTAATGTTCTTTAGATGATTTTTGTTCCATGACACACATAAAATATAATGCTTGTTAGTAATCCCTGCTATATGAAAGAGATTCATGTTTAATGATGATGTATTGTTTTCTATTCATATGTTTTGATTTTTCCCCTTAATAAGCTTGTAAGTCGGATAAGTTCACAAATGGTTCTAATTCTACCTAAAGATAATGATCAATTAAAAAATTGATTTTATCCTATTCTTACCTACTCATAAATGGTTTTTTTGTTTACTTTTATCTTTTCTTCATCTTCTAGAGTCACTTGTTTATTTTTATCCTTTATGTGAGTTTAGTGGGAAACATTATCTATGATAGGAATGTAAGGTTAGTGAGAGGAAATGAGACATGCAAACATCATAGAGATCAAAACGGATTCTAGTCTAGTGCATTCATTCTAGACAGAAAGATACTTTAACAGAATATAAGACTGAACCAAAACAGAAAGGAAAATGCATAAGGATTCATACTTATTTCATAAACATACATGAAACAGAACTATGAAGATATGAGGATGGACCAAAATCATTAATGATCATATTCAAATAAAATGGTAACCTCATCACATTCATTATATCTATTACGAACATCACAAGTATGGTAGACCAAAGTCATACATCATATACGGATTTACACCCCTTAATTCTCAAAAAGAAAATCACAATCCCAAGCCCTTGATGCATCCTTGTCTATATTTTACCTACCCATCCCAATACAATTCCTCATGGCATTTCTGCAGAGTTGCTCTCTATTGATTTCTCTTCTTATTCTTCTATGGGTGCTTGTATTTATAGGACATGTGAACTGCCAACTATTCTTTCTAGGGCTTGAGATCCTTCGCCAAGTTTCCAGATGTGGTCCTCCATGGTGATCATGCTCCTCCACACCCGAGCTCTCCACTCCTTTCATGATGGTTTTATGGAAGCTTCCATCATAAGGTATATTCCTTCCTAGGCAAACTTTTCGCCAGACTGGCACCTTATCCATTGATCATGTGAAGTTGGGTCATGCTTTTCACATGTCCTACTTGATATGCCAAATATGGATAAGTATTGAGACCTTGTTCTATTGGTGCATAACATGGTCCTTCTAAAACCCTCTATAACCCTACATTGTGTGTGTTCTTCTTATGCACCCAACCTTAAACCTAGGCCTGTGCGCCCATGCACCTTTTTTACTTTTTCAATATTTTAGGGGCCCAACATCACCCACACTTTACTTGTTTCCACCCATGGGAACACTTCTTCAAAGAAATAATTTATAATAGACTTAATGTCTTGGAAAAAGAATAAGGTAATGAAGAATTAAGAAAATGAAAGAATGGGGAAGTGTTGTCATTATTGCAATAAGATATGGAAATCTCTTTGTAATTCGGACGTCCAACTTGTTCCAAGCATCGACTTCATTTGCACTCTTTCTGGTAGAGGTCACCGAATAAGGCACTTACTCCTCAAAACCTAGTTCATTTCCTTGAGTGCTCAATGTTTCAACCATTCCTTCCAATTCCTTGCCGTCGTCAAGCACATCCATCCTTCTTGTAATATTTGGTTAAAACTCCTTCGACTAGTTTTTAATTAAACATCATAAGGTTTCAATAGCTTCGAATTCTTCTCGACCTCGACCAGGATCCTCTCCCCACTCGCGCTCTATTTCCTTTTTCTTCTCTTGGAATTCTTTGAGCTCTACCTCGTGAGTGGTGACCAAAATACTCACCACTTTATCTCTGTCTGTGAAACTTTCATATGTAGCCTCAGGAGTATGGGTAGCAATTTTCACATTAGCAAGAACCTTGCTATACTCGGTAATGATTGCTACAACCTTTAATTTTTACTCCTTCTCTAGGTGCACTACTTACTTATTCCTTAGATTCTAAAGCTAGAGGTTACCTTTCTATGGTGAATATGTGCATTAAGTCTTCAAGGAAATCAAGGGAAGATCCATACTCAAAAAAATGGCATCGTGATGGATTCTAACTTCTTGTATACCTCGCACACCCTTCCCTTTTCTTCCCTTAGTTTGTTCTTTAGCTGCACGCTGATTAGTTCCTCCTTCCTCAAATTCTTGGTGCTCTCTTCTAGCTCTTCTTCCCTCTCTTCTAGGTCGCCTCTAGAAATTTTACCCTGTCATTCCTTCCGAATAGCCTAGCTTCTAGTTAACCAAGACCTTATTCAACGCATTATAGACTTATTCATCCAAAATCTTCCGAGCGCTAACCAAGGGTTGTCAACTTTTGATTCGGAACTTTCATTATTGCTCCTTATCTTACTTTGAATTTTAGACTCATCGATGTGGGACTCAATTTTCCAAGAGAGAATTTTCATCATCTAAGGGTATCCACCTTCTTCATCAAATGAATTCAATGCTAAGAGTTGATTTGTTCGTATTGTGCTTTGGAAATGCACGTGCAATGACACCTTGTTTGGATCAGCAATATAGTCCATTCATGGTCTCGGATCTTCATGTGATTTCCTCCCATGCGCATGCCCTTAGGAATAGTTACTATTAGACTGGGACCTCCCACGCTACACTACCGTGGTATTTTCCTACGCTTTCTTCCTTATCTTAATTCATCACTATCTCAACGCATTATGCTCCAACTCGTGTTCTACCAAGGCTTCAATAATTTTCATTGCTTATCTTTCCGGCGCCTTGTTTATCTACTCCTGACTGAGTTTTGGAGTCCTATAACTCTTCATACTAACCTCTTCATTTCCTCCCATGTCCTGGGTGCCCTCCTCCCTAGTTGCCTTTCCTTTGTACAAAGCGATAATCTTTCTTCTCCTCTGCACCCTCTTCTCTCGATTCATACACACACTTTGAAAAAAGTAGTTCTTGTCTCCTTCAAGTTAATCTTCTTCATTTTCATCCCTCTCACCCATGTATTTCTCCAAGCTCTCTCTTTCCTCCAAATCATCTTCCTCCATTAGCTTCTGTTTCTTCCTAACTCTGGCCCAGGGATTCCAAAGTATAGGAGATTCAGCTCTTTCTTCTTCCTCCTCCAATGATTTCTCCTCTCGTGATAAGTTTTTCTTTTCAGTGCACCTCCTCTATGACTAGATACCTCTTCCTACGCATGTAAGTACTTATTCTAGCACTTGTTCCTAGGGCGCCCACCTCTTGAGTATCTTAAACACTTGGTACCATTTTCTTTATCTCTTTTATTTCCTTCTTCTTGGGCGTGGTCTTCCTTCTACCTATTAGGTCTTCATGTATAGCTATCTCATTCTCAAAACAAGCACCCTTCTCAAACTTGGGCCTTATGAAGGTATACATACGCCATGGACCTCCCTGTAATAAGCGAGTCAAGGGTTTCATCATCTAAACTTCATGTGATATGTACTTTTCCATGTACACATGCTTGTTGGGGTAGACCAACATCTGCACATCTCCCTATGGTCCCGATCCATACTTCCAAGGTCAAACTTCAGTTTCTTGGATTCCTTGAATCTGTTTACCCCCACCTAGAAGTACTGAGTGGTGAAGGAAAATGGAATTTTACACCAAGGGCTCATGTTTTCATCAACTAACCTAAATCTGCCGATGTAAAAGTGTTGGTATATTGTGAATTTGGCTTCTCCTCTTGTGAGCTTTAGTAGTTGTTATGGGATCCTCCATTCTTCCCCAAATGCATTCCTCAAGTGTGCATACCATTTCTCAAGATGTGCCTTGTATGAACGGTCGTCATGCTATCGCAAGTGTATTTTTAAATATTTTCATGGGTGAGGGTCTCCCTCTGGGTACTCCAAATGAATTTATTTCACATTTGGCACTTTGATCTCTAAAAATACAATAGTTAAGAGGACATTTCCGAAAAGTATCTTGTCACCCTCTTGTGCGTTGTTGATGATCTCATCCACGATGTACATGGACAAGTTGTAGATGGTGCCCTTTGATATCCTTCTACAAACATTGAGCCATGATTTGTTCACTTGCATCCACCTCTCTTGGTCATTAAGTTTGGTTACAGGTGCATGGCCATTCTCATCACCGGGTCTTGGATATCTATAATATCAAAGTACCTTGACCCCTTCTTGTATGCATATGTGGTGACAATTTCTTTGATGGATTCTTTGTCGCATAGGTCATCCTCTATACTTTCTCCTTCATAGATGAGACCTGTGAATTTTGAAATCAGCTGAGGGGTTATGCACATTTTATGTCCCGTGAAGTAAAAGTGATCTTCACATACACGCGACATCATCCGGTGATAGAGTGCTCAGATTCCCAAAGTAGGGAAACTCATAGAGTTCTGCAATAATCCGCCTTCTCCATCTTCACATTTACCTCGTTGCTATAAATGGGTAACCCTTTCGGTGTCCTATTGTTTGTCGGGCACACTATTTCAAGCACCATCTCTTTTTTAGTCGTGTTTGTGTGATGGTTATAATCACTTCTGTCATGTTTCTTAAGTTGGACTCCCACTCCTTTCCCAAAAAAACCCCATCCGAGAACTTGTATTTCGCATACAATTCTTCATTGGTACTTGCGGTGATTTCTTGTTGTTTTCCCTTGCCCTTTCCCTTGCCCTTCTTAGGTGTTATGGATGGTTTCTTGGGTTCCATTTAGTAGGTTATCTTTGCACTTCAACTTATCTTGCTATGATTTTCTACCCTTTCCAAGCTTAGATCTCGAACTTGTGAAGAAAATCCTTTTCAACCCATGCCCTAGTTTCCAAACCCTTGCTGGAATATCCCCTTCACAAGATGATGGTTCTCCATAACTCTCTCTATGCCCGTGAACTATTTCCCTCTTGGTTTGAAGATCCAAACTAGTCACTCACGGTTAAATTTCTCCAATTTTTCTTCACACGGATCAACTCTGGAAACCCTAGTTCATAAAATATCTTCCTTCTTCATATTCGAAATGTAAATAATGAAGTGTCCAACCTTCTATTTATAGTTTTTCCACCTTTTAACATTAAATGTTACCTTACCTACCACCGTACTTCAACACTAATGCGGGTTTTTCAACAAAATTTGACTTTAGTCCTTTCACTCACGCACCCAATCCTACACAAAAATTCCCCAACCTTCTGGCATGTAACCAATCCATCTTGATAGGAGACTCTTATGCACACGTCACCAGTGCCGAAGGTACTTCCATCATGATTTTTTCTCTCACCTACCTCGTGTTGCTTTTGTGCTTCTTCCTCTCTTGTACGTGGATCCACAATGTAGCCTTACCCTGACACCAACCATCCTTTTTCACCTTTCCTTCCATGCACTTCCTTTCCTAGGGCCATCCAACCAAGATTTCCAACGCAATCCTTCCTGGCACTTCACACTTTAAAATTTCTTCCACCTTACTCCACCCCACACTAAAATGATTCATGGTCCTCTACGCATTTACAACCTTCAAAAATTAATGAGATTACCAATGCCCAAGGCACAACACAAAACAACAATGAGAAAGGGAAACACAAGAAAAGAAAAAAATGCACTAAAGGAAATCCTAAACTAACTAGCAATACTACCTTATTACAAACACCAAGAAGACTTATTTATAGTAGGGCTTCAACCTACTCCCATTGAAGTTTCTGGCAATCTCATCCTATCTAGCACTTGTAATTCTAGCACACACTTGCATAAAGGATGAACATGATGATGTAGGTACCTAGCCAATGAAGTTTTAACTTCCCAAGATTGCGTAGAAACTTGGAATCATATAGTAGCACCATCTACCCAACCTCAAACTTCTTGTTCTCAATGTGACGATCATGCCATGACTTTTGTTTTTATTTTTCAGTTGTCTAGCTCCACTTGGCGAGTGATTTTCTTTCATCCAATTACATTAACTTGTCAATTCTTTCCTCAAAGCGCATATTCATCGGCCAATCCTCTTACGCATGCTATACACAGAGAAGGTCTCATGAAATCAACTAGTATGATAGCATTCACACTAAGCACCAATTAAAATGTGTGGCATTATTCAACCTATTTTAGGTTTTCCTATATGCCCAAAGAATGGTTGATACTTTGTCATCCCAATCATGTCTACCAACATCACAATCTTAGTCAATGTGTGACTAAGTATTTTTTAAATGCCTCTGCATAGTTCCATTTGCTTGAGGGTGATAGGAGTAGTTTTGTGATTAGCAACCATGAATTCTGATAACATAATCCTGACCATCTCATTGAGGAAGTGAATACCTCTATCACTTGTCAAACTCAATGGGCATCCATACCTACAAATTATGTTTTTCCATAAAAATATAGAGTGATAGCTTATACACTCCTTTATAAGCGATGTCTCTACCCACCATGTCAAATAATCGGTGCAAGTGAGGATATAATGTGAACTAGTCCTTCACACCATCGAGATTGGTCCAAAAATTGATAGCCCACTTCTCAAATGGTTCCGTGCTGGCTATTGGTCATAAGGGAATTTCATCCCTTTTCAAGGTTTTCCAAGGCGCTGGAAATGGTCACAGGCCTTGTAAAACTCAATGCAATCTTGATAAATGGTCTCCCACCAAATCCCTATGAGTAGAATATTCTTCTCGATCGTATTTACCGCAAAGTGTCCACTCCGCAATCCCACCATGCACCTCTTCCATGATTGTAATGCACTCATGTTCTAGTACGTAATGGCATAGAACCTCATCAAGACCCATTTTGTATAGATCTCCACTAATTAGCATGTAGGGTGTGATGCATATGGCAAAATTCTTCCTCTCCAAGGACTTTATTCAATTTTGCTCCACACCTATTTTAAGGAACACCACAATGTCCTCTAAATCCAAGGGAACATGCCAGTAACCTAAACTGTTACATGTTCGGCATAGTCTCTTCAATGTTTTCTCGTGTCTCTCTTAAATCAATCCTAGATAGATGATCGTGTCCGAATTACTTTTACCTAGTTTGAAACTACTATGAAATTGAATTCTTGGAACAATAGTACCCACCAAAATATGTGTCATTTTAGAACGGGATTTTTCACCATGTATTTCAATGCCACATCATCAATGTAAAATTAAAAGGGGTCACAAGACATAATGTCATAACTTGTGAAGCGCGTAGATCATTGACAATGCCTCACGCTCAGTTGTAGTGTAATTCTACTCTACTGGTGTCAATTTCTTTCTTGCAAAGCACAAAGGATGATTAACAATCCCTTTGGTAGGATGTGCAAGTACTACCCCAATGGTGGTTCTTGAGGCATGAACATGAACATGGAAATGCTTATCCCAAGAAGGGAAATGTAGGATGGGTGTGGTGACAAGCCTATCCTTTAATGTGTTGAATGCCTTCTATTGTGCCTCTTCCCAATGAAAGGAACTTTTATGTCTAAGAAAATCTTCTAGAGGTGTGGAGATCTTGGCATATCCCTTGATGAGATTTCTATAGTACCCCATATGCCCAAGAAATTTATGCACTGCGCTTTGACTAGCAGGCTCCCTCAATCCCACAATTCGTAACTTTTGTGGGATCTACTAGTAGGCCATCCTTAAATATGATGTGCCCAAATAATGTCCCAAATGGGGTAAAGAAAGACACATTTCCTAATGTTGAGGGATATCCTCAACTCGCCAACACCTTTCAAACATCAGCCTTAAGTTGACAATGGTCCTTCACTAACCCATATATTATCCAATCATCCACGTAGATTAAAGGAATTTAGGGATGAAGTCCTTGAAAGATTGTACCAAAGTGTGTGAGAACACAACAGTGCATTCTACAACCCAAAGGGCATGAATTTATAGGAAAATATTCCCCACTCGCTGGAAAGTTGTCTTCCTCTAGTCCTCCTTTGTGATCCTTACCTAGTGATAGCCCGAGAATATATCTATGAAAGAATAGACCCTCATGCCATGTCACTCCCTCTAATATTTCTTCAATAAAATGGGTTGGGAAAGGATTAATGATACACACTACATTAGGTCCATAATTGTCTTATCCTTTCATCCTTCTTGATGATAATTACCATTAGAATTATCCACTCGACTCTTCAACATCTTCAATAATTCCTGACGCTATAATCTTGTCTATTTCTTCCTTGACATTCAAATGTAGGTTAGGATTCATTGGTAGATGGTCTCTTCTGCATGGCACGCACACCCTCCTTTAATTTAATTCTCATTTACCCCAAGGAATGGTGAACACCTTTGAGTTCATGATACGCGCGTAGGAATAAATCCTCAAACTCACGTAAAAGATCAATGATCTTAGAGACTTCCTTCTCCGACCAATAGTCTCCGATGATAGCCTCTTTAGGCTCTTCTTCTGAGCCGATGTTAACCTTATTTGTATTTAAAGGCTCATGATAGGCACACACCCATTCATAAGCACTATCTAACACCTCGTGCATCCTTATAGAATGGTCAACATCCAAGTTTTCCACTTCTTCCCCATCAATAACATACACCATCTTCCCTTTTTCTTTTTCCATACATGTGCGCTCAAACTGTATTTCTTATGTTACATACACCATCTTCTTTTTCCATAAATATGCCTCAAAGGGTTCTTCGTTTCTTCTTCCTCAAATCGCAAGTCCAGGGAAAGGCCTATCAATTATGCCTATCTTATGCCATGACACTATCCCCGATGGTAAGATGCTTGATATCCTATAATGCCTTATCCATCAAGGGTTTTTACTCCGATACTCAAATTTTGAATGACATCAACCACTAATCTTGCCAATTCCATGTCTAGGGGTGTGTCTCAACTTGAATGTACCATGTGTGTGCACAACCTTGTAATGTAGAATATAGATTGTGATCCCATAGGGATGGTGGTAAATCCTTCTGCACCTTCTCTTCAAACCCTCTCACAACCCGGAAATGGAAAGAGGTGGGTCTCTTACCATGATAATATTTGATAGTGGTGGGCATGTTTCTTCTAGAGAACCGGATAGAGAGGGAAATTCTCACCTCTCCCCATTCCAAGAGGTTCTCTGATGTGTATCCCTCCACCGTGCCACTCGTGCCGAGTAAGACATAACTTAACATCACTCTTCGTTCATTCTCCCCCTTCATCGAGCTTCCATCTCCTGCAAAAATATCTCAGGGAAGTCTCCTCTGAATACTTAGGTAGCTTCTTTCCTCCTAGGCACCGGATTGTATGCACCTTTTTCACCTTTATCACCAATCCTCTCAAATGTCATCCGATCAACTCATAGGTTCCATGCACCCAATTATCGCATGCTATACTGGTGGTGTCACTTAGGGACTGAGCATCCTCAAACCGGATAACTCCCTCTGTGGGATGAATTATCTCTGGATCCTTGATTGAGCACACATATATTCTATCCAGGACCTCTTCTCCCAGGGGTTCAATATAGGGTGTTGATTTTCCATCAGCCAGGGGTATGATGACCCATTCCTCCTCATTCTCAAAGCTTATGTATCCCTTGTTTAACCAAAGGTCCACATTGTTTTTATAGCACCATAGGCACCCAAGTAATGCTGGGAATTTTTTTACCTCAGCATGTGCCAAGAATTCGAAGTCCCCAGTAAAATTATCTCCCTGAATGGTGATGTCTACATGCTTTAAGACATCGATGGGCATTCCTTCATTTTTTTCACCATATACAACACATTTGAAGATGGCTATAATGCAGGTCTTCCCATCTGATGCCATGCATCCAAGGTGAGAACATTGACCTCCACCTGTGTCAATGAGGATATTACTAAGGAGCCTTCCATCCACACCTACATCTAATGTGATCTCCTTATCATATTTAAGGCTGTGAGGGGAAAGGTTTACATGCAAGACTTACCTTTCGCATTCTTCTCTAGTGCATGATACCTTCTCTCTCAACCATGTTCCTATCAAAGGAATAATATTCTCTTACCTTAGCATTTTACATAATTCCTTGACCTCATCCAAGTCATCCTTTGGCACCTCGACCTTCCTTCTTTGCTCCTCCCTCCTATACTTCTCCTTTAGACATTGGATTTCTCCTTGTGAACTCCAAATGATGTCCATGGTTTCTTGATATACCTCCTTTTAGTGTGTAGGGTTGGGTACTTCCCATGTACCACTTCTTCCCTTTAAACTAGGTTCTTCTTCCTTAGCATTTCCTTTTCACACACGTCCTCTACTCTTGTTATTACCATAATAGGTTCCAAGCTTGCATCATGTGTCACCCATGGCATCCATTATGTGTCAACCTTCTTAATGCTTACCATTGCAGTGCCCTTGTCTTTTCGGTGCTGCTAATTCATGTGTTGATAGAGTTTGGACACTCTTCATACTGTGCTTCTTCCCACACCATGAGCATTGCAATAAGTCTGGACACTCACGCTTGTAGTGGTATGTAGATCCACAATTAAAATAGGTTCCACGTGGGAACTCACTTCTTCCTCCATGGTTACCATGACCATGGAATCCCTCATGAAATCCCCTTCCACGCGTGCCTCCATTTGTGCCTCCTCATAATGGTGATCATCACCCTTAGAACCGCTTACAAGGCTAGTTTGGCACACACCAAGATCAATGGCCTCATGGATCTAGTCAATAAGCCTACAATCCTTAGTATCATGGGTTGTAGAGGTGTAGATATTATAGTAGTAAGACACATTCTTCATCACATGTTGAATAAGGGACATCTACTCACATCATGGTCCCCATGACAAATCTCACAATCTACTGCTATGGTGCGTATTGTCCTCCTGGGAAACTATCCTTAACATGCCCCTCTACTTCACAATCTATACACCATATATCACTATGAGTCTCATGGGATGAGTTCACAGAAAAATTCTCTAACTACTTAGCCATAGAAGTGATTTGAGCTTCCAGAACAAGCTAACACTAGTATCAAAACTTCCAATAGCTTTGGTGCATAGAGAGGAGCTTCTAATCCTTAAGCGGGTCTGTGAAAGTCTTATGAGATAAAGCTCTTCTAAAAGGTGTTATCAACCCTCCAAAAAACCATTGAGCATGCTATGAAGGGTGAATGTCATATGAAAATTTTGACAGGAGGGTTTTGAACTATGCATCATACTCCCACACACTCTCCGCCATTCCTGTTGGATCTCCTTTAGGAGGCGATGCTCTTCTGTTCAAACTCAGGGATGTGGAATTCTACCAAGAAGGCATTTTTAAAGTAATATACTCCACCACAAAGATGATGAGGGTCATATTTCCTATTCCATCTATGTACACACCCGCAATGTCATTGCAAATTGGCTTGCCTTCCGCTCTGGGCTAGTGATCCCTTTCACATGCCATAGCAGCTCACACTTGTGAACATGTTCCATAGCATCTTCAATACCTCTGTAATATAGAAATTTTAAAGACATCTCAAAGAAGACTTGAGGAGGTGGCTGGGGCCCTTGTCCTCTTGAGCCAGAGCCTTGGTTTCCCAAGGTGTTTCTCCTCCACTAGATCCACTAGGTCCACTAGGTCCCGCTCCCCCTAACCCCTGCACTCCACCAAATCCACTAGTTCATGTTCCTCCTGACCCACTAGATCTAACAAATCCACCAAGTCTTATTCCTCCTGACCCACAAGACCCACCAAATCCACCAGGTCCTATAGTGGTCGTGCCAAGGGTCCCCAAAGTTCCATTGAACACCGATGGTCTCCATTATAATGTCCCACTACAAAAGTGTACCCCACGCCACTCCCAGATGTGAGACCGAAGGCTTGTGTATCAAGCACTGCTGCTCAAAAATTCCTCCTAACATGGAATGGTATGGGCATCCATAGAAGTCTCAAATGAGAAATTATATCTCTTGGGTGTAGATCGGCCACTTCCAACGATACTAATTGGGTTAACAATATTCTTCCCTTGATCTCAGAAACCAAGCACTGTGGTTTGGTCACTAGGTGAGTTTAGATGCATGCCAAAAACTCTTCTCTCTCGCATAACAAAAACTCATCGAAACCGAAGGGGTCTCTCTTATGAACTTGCCAAGATGGGGTAGAACAGACTTCTCAAGTTCCACATCCTCTGCGTGAACCTCAAATCCTTCCCGCAACTTTTGCCTCCATATATCCATCATACTTGCAACCTCACGTTGTCTAGCAATCTCCCTTTCACATGCTTCACTATACTTGAGTCATCTCTCCTCCCTTTCTTTCTTAGTCGCAATATCTTCCATCTTCCTCCACCCTAGCTTCCTCACCTGGGTGAGGAAGGTTTAGCCCTCCATAGGAAATGCCTCTAAACTCAAAGTAACAATCAAGATCTTCATTTCTAGAGGAATAACACATAGAAATGACCCTTTGGGCTCCATCAGAAATTCAAACTCAGCGACTTCTAGACAAGAATATGTAGAAATAGTGTACTCAGAGTGTAGCTAGCCAATACTCCTTTCCACCAATGATCCAAACACGAGTCCACCTCGATCTACATCTTGCAGCCTCCGGTACTCTTCTTAAGTCCACGTGTGTGATCTATAATACTAGCTTGATCTACATACATATGCCAAGATCCATTCATATAGCTCTATTGGGAAGCAACAAAAAAATTCATATAAATCATGGTAGAGGTTCTCTTCTACCCATCTATGTGTATCAAATTCAAGTCTAGTGTTGAATCTATAAGAAAATTCATCCTCTTTGCTTTTAAAAAATGTTTCAACACTTTCCAAGGTTAAACGCTCTGTCATCACTCATTACACAGATCATGATGTATGCCATTTCCCACTAAAACTTCAAAAAGAGGTCCCGAAAATGGAACCAAGATGTAGTCATTTTTACACCCTCCAAAGAATAAGGTAATTCCCATGCGCACTCAGCCTATCACCCTAGTGCATGATGTGTGCTTTCGAGGCATGCGTAGACCGAATCTGCCCTTTATGTGAGTTTAATGGGAAATATTATCTATGATAGGAACGTAAGGTTAGTGAGTAGAAATGAGACATGTAAACATCATAGAGTTCGAAGGGATTCTAGACCATCATAGTCATTCTAAATAGAAAGATACTTTAACAAAATATAAGACTCGAACCAAAACAGAAAGGGAAATGCATAAGGATTCATACTTATTTCATAAACATACATGACACGTAACTATAAATATATGAGGATGGAATAGAATCATTAATTATCATATTCAAATAAGTTGGTAACCTCATCACATTCATTAGATCCATTACAAAACATCACAGTATGGAAGACTGAAGTCATACATCATATCTGGATTTACACCCCTTAGTTCTCAAAAAGAAAATCACAATCCCAAGCCCCTTGATGCATCCTTCTCCTATACTTTACCTACCCAACCCAATACAATTCCTCATGGCATTTCTACAGAGTTTCAATCTCTATTGATCTCTCTTCTTATTCTTCTATGGGCGCTTGTATTTATAGACCACGTGAACTCCAAACTCTTCTTTCGGGGCTTCGATCCATCCGCCAAGTGTCCCAATGTGGTCCTCCATGGGAGCATGCTCCTCCAGGCCTAAGCTCTCCACTCCTTGCCATGATGGTCTTCTAAAAGCTTCCATCGCATGGTATATTCCTTCCTAGGCCAACTTGTCACCAGGTTGGCACCTTATCCATTCATCATGTGCGTAGTCGGGTCATGCTTTTCATGTGTCCTGCCTGATATGCCAAATATGGCTAAGTCCCAAGACCTTGTTTTTTCGGCGCATAACATGGTCCTCTAAAACCCTCCTATAACCCCGCATTGTGTGCATTCTTCTTCGCACACCCACCCTTCAACCTAGGCCTTGCGCCCATGCACCTTTTTATACTTAGTCAATATTTTAGGGGCCCAACAATGAGGGTAATTCATAACAACATTTCCCTATAAGTTTAAAATCAAGCTCAAAGGAAGGTTTCAATTTGGATAGGGATAAAGCTATCAACCAAATTAAGATATTCTCAACCTACCCAAGAAGAAATTATTGAAGATAACAAAGATATTTATACCCCTCAAAGAGGTGCAAACATCGGCAATACATGACTCAAGATAATGTCATTTCAAGCTACAATCTAGAGTAAACAATATTATTACGGTTGGGTATTCTCCACACTTTGGAATTACTTGCCTAGGAAGTTATGGAAGGATTGTTCTTGCATGACTTTTTTTTTTGATTTATGCCTTTTAAGGTAAATGGTGAATAATTTTAATGAATGGGTTCAATGGGTGAATCCATTCAAGGTTTTTGGATTCCATTGTTTTGCTAAAATAGATCCCTGAAATCTAAAAGAAGGAAATGGCTGGTTACAACTGAGAAATAATAACGTCTTATGGGGATATAGGGCGTTGAAACTTGTTTTCTTCGAGTGTGAATCTATTTTATTATTGGTTGTGTTTTCTCTTGTTGTGGATGTCATAGTTGAAGATTGTTAAGAATTATAATCTCTCTTAAAGATTGTTGAAGTGTAAAGAACTTATAGATGTAGCTATCTTGTCAATAAGTTTATAGGAAAGCATGATTACCTTATTCTTTACTGAACTTATGGAAAATGATAACCTTGTGATCTTGAAAAGCTCCTCAATCTGTGAAATTTTCCCTACTTTACCAAGGATGAAAATTTGTTTTACCAGTTGAGTGGTTGTATTATTTATACTTAAATGTACCATGCCCATAGGTGGGGGCAGAGAATGAATTGTGATAACACTTTGTTGCTAAGCTCTCTCACAAAATATAATTGTTTGGATGGTTCTGAATGTAGAGGTTTATTTGTGTGATCAATTTTCCTTTATTTGATGTGTTCATGTGGAGCCATGAGCTCGTCAAACATGGTTGGTGTTCGAAAAAACTCAAAAGGGGCTGGAAAGTAATGTTCTACCTTATACCTTGTTGAAAACATTAAGTTGATTATTGAATCTTTCAGATTCAGGTATTGCACCTGGATTATTTTATAAGTATTGGATTATTCAAATGAGTGTAGTCATCTTTCTTTCATGATGGGAATTGTGTTTATTTTTGTGGATTGTTAGTGAATGTATTATTAAGGGTCATAAGTTTATGACCAAACCTATGTGTTGGTTTTGGGGTTCTAAGTGATGGTGGGATGATTCAAATAGAGATGATGAAATTTATACTATGATATGTTATTTTTTCAGCTGAGGTTTGATTTTTCAAGTCCCAAGAACTCGTTGTGTACCCCTTAGTGGACGGATAAGGCACACAATTATCATAATGTGATATTATTATATTTATAATTTATTCATAAATATAACTATTTATTTTACTTCTACAAGGATGAGTAGTTTTTTTATTGCCATGTTTTACATTTTGGGAATTTCCTTGGCTTGTGGTACTAATATGTAGATTTTGACACTTACTATGGCTATTTCGCCATTCATTTTGCTTGGTTTTGGATCTTTTTTAAATTTTAAGATTTTACCACCTTGCCTAAGGCTTGTACTTTTCCATTCGGCATTTGGAACGAATTGCTATGCGGGTTCTATTGTTGTGATATGTGGAATAGGGTCATAGGATACACCATGGAATGGTTTGACCTATGAACCTGCTTTGTTGTATGGAGGTACACCCCAAAGAGTTACTGAGATAACTAGCAAGTTTGTTGAACCATGAGTTATTATGTCATTTGGGTTAGGGGCATTTCTACTCTATGTGCCTAGGGCCATAGGGTAGCTGGCCTCTTGAGGGAGGCATAAGATACTTGAGGGAGGAAATATATATTGAGGGAGGCATAAGAGATTTAGGGAGGAGACTTGAGGAAGGAATAAGATATTTGTGTGTGTGTGTGTGTGTGTGATGTGTGTGTGTGATGATTCTATTGAGATATATGTTGAGTTATGTGATGTCTTAGGAGTGGTCCTATGATGTATGTGCTACTCATGTTAGTTGGATATGTTTTGTGATGTTGATGATATGACATCGATGCCTTATTGACCCTATGTACATGTAGCTTATTTTGAGTTATGTAAAAATCTTCATATGTGAAACTATGGAAATTTCTTGTTGTTATAGTAAACATTTGTTCGAGTATTATATGTCAGTCATAGATATGAAACTAGTACTATATATTATGTGGACCGTGCATGTTCTCTTCTATGTTTTGTTAAGCTCTTGTGGTGTGGTACTATCATGAAAGTATGTAAAATTAAACTTGTGAATCATTAGTGTTGTGTATGATCCTGGTAGGGTTTGTGATAGCAGATTCATTTGGGAACCCATAAGAAAGAATAAATTAAAATTCTACATCAATAAAAATTTAAAAGAGCCTTAGTTAAGAATAATGTAAAAAGGGAATGAGAATTAATTAAATAATGAAGTAAGATAAAATTGCGAATCTTCACGTAACTTGAAAGTTAGAAATTTTGTCAAAATGTGTCTAAGGCTACCCATGGTTGTGCTTTAATGACTAAAATATTAACCATAGGGTGTAATTTCACCTTTATTTGTTCCTTTTTGCTTACCACCTTTCCTTCCTTCAATGTTGTGTCACATCGAGGATGATGTTTTCTTAAGGGGAGGAGAATGTAATGCCCTATTTAGCATCGACTTCCATTTTTGTTTCCTTTCCCTTGTTGTGAAGTGAATTTAGAGTCCTTTCTCGTTTTTGTATCTCCTAGTGTTGTCGTTGCTGCACGTGTTGATTGTTGAGGATGCCCCAGTAGTGTCTTTTCAATCTTTTTCATTTTAGGCTTATCGAATTTTTGATTATGTGGTTTACTAGTGACACTTTTGTATATAGGCTCTGAAGGATTAAATTTTTCTTTTTTTTTCTTTTAATTGTCTAGGGCATTTTTTTATATCTTCCCTTAGGTATCTTGTGGTACTTGCGTGGCTTGGTGGGAACATGATTTGTTCAAGTAATCTTGTAACTCCTTTTATACTTTATTAATATAATCTTCTTGTGTATACTTTGTAACCCTTTCTTAATTCATGATAAAATTTTGATCCTTGCTCAAAAGGGGTTTGTCGTTCGAACCTAAAACCATACCTCCACCAATTGGAGCTTACGTCATCTCGTTTTTGTAATGGAGGTTGAACGAGGATTGTAGCTTGTGGTTATTTATATAAGCTTTTGGGTTTTGGTTCACCCCACCCCTTGTAGTGTGAATCTAATAACTAATTAAACAAATGTTTGTCAAAGTAAGATAATCCTCTTTTAGATATTTTTATCTAAACCTTATGTCTCTAGTATAAAATAAAGGAGTCTAACCTTTTAAGAAGGATTATGCGGTTCATAACATGAATCTCCTTGAACATAAGTTAAATTTTGATGGGCGTGTTTTAGTAAAATAAATAACCTTAAGAATATTTTCACAGTGGGTTGTCCTAGACTATACCTATGTACTATAGTTGGGTTCATTGTGGTGTCTTTTCAAAGAGAAAAGTGAATTATCCTTGATGGGTGTTTGATGTTCTATGTTTCCTATGTGGTCATAGTTGTGTCAGGTTGTTGAAAAGTTAGTTGTAACCTTTGTGTCCTCCTGTAATGTCATTCTATACTTTAAACAAGTCAAAAAAAATTATCCTATATTTTTCTTTGTTGTCTTGTGTCTACGAAATAGTGGGCCTAACACCTTACGGACATAACATGAACATGATATATAGGTGAGGTATATAAATCTATTCCTATTTAAGTAGTTCTACAATACACATTCCTAACATGAAAATTTAATATTGGATAATAATATTATATGATTTTTAACCTCCAACAAATTGAATGACACATTTGAAACACATCCTTTCGGTAAAATTTGATCTAAATGAATTCTAGGTTAAGTACGCCTAATGGGGACCTCCTCTGTGTATATAATGTCCCTTTGTGCCCTCCTCAAATGAGGACCTTTCCCATTCTATATATTGTGGTCCTCATTTGGGATCATAGATGAGGGTTGGGTGACCGATCATGGGCCAATATCTCTATGGTCAGGTTAGTTACACTTTAGAAGAAATGGGCCCTTAGTAGATAGAAGTTGTGAAAATCTTTATTTATGTATATGGTGATTGATAATTCTATCCTTAGTTTAGCAACCCTCTCACCAAGATTGTGGAGAAGGTTGATCTTCCAATATTTAAGTTTCAACAACTCCCATTCTCTACATTTCATTTTATTTTCTTTATTAGTGTAACTATTGACTTTACTTCTCTAAGTAATCAACATTATGGAATTTAATTTATGTTCATTCAATTTCAACCAATTATTATTGATAGTGAAGGTTATTTAGTTAAAATTTTGTTAAGTGATTAAATTGAGGGTATCGATTTCCAAACAAATAAGACAATAATAGGGGTTAAATTAAGGAGCTATCAAGGAAGCCTTATATATCTATATGATCTAACTGGATGAATTGATTGAATATGAATGGAGATTAACCGTATTTACATGTAAATAAAGGATGTGGATGGCATTGCCCTTTTATGGTTAGGATAGGGCTCTTGAAAATAATGTATACAGAAATGACACCTATCTCTATCTAGACTCTGTAGTAGGTGGCTATAAAAGGACCTCTCTCCATAGTAGTAGGGATTCCATGGATCTAGTTAAGAACTGGTGGGATTGTCCATATTTAGTCATGCCCTCAAATATATAGAATTCAAAATAAATTCAACTAAAATAATTATGATATTTCACTAAATTTCCTAGTGGGTGAGTAGATGTGGCTCGTGAACCATGGATATAGATGGAGGTGAGGTGTATATCCAACAACACATCATTATGTGTACACACATAATTGTTCCAGGTATGTTGTTAAATATTAATAGTTCAATGTATTAAAATATGTTTCATATCATCGGTCCAAGTTAGAATAGGGAAATTGTTAATTCAAAAATATTTTGGTTTTCAAAATTTGAAATTGGTGAATATTTAGGGTAGGAATTAGGACATAGTGTCATCAAATTTTTCTCAGTATAAATTAATTTTAGTTTCAATTCACCAATAGCGTGAAATTGAAATTCATGATATTTACTTTTATGCTGTTAACCAATAGCATTTTTTTATGCTACTAGCCGACAATATAATATATGTTGTTCAAGAGCATAAAACATCTTATGGACCAACATCATATTTATACTACCTGGTCAAGTAGCATAGAAAAATGGTACATGCTCATAATTTTTGAGTGATGCCATTAGCAAGAGAAAAAGAATACACCATATTTTGGGAGGACAAATTTCTCATTGAGACAATCATTTTAACTACTAACACCTAAAAATTTAAATTTTTTATACAAAATTAGTTAAATCTCTATTTTTACAAAAAAAATCATTTTTAAAACATGTTTTTTTGCTTTTCGTCATATTTTGTGAGGAAAATTTTCGTCGAGCTGGCCATTTTAACTGTTATTATCAAAAAATAATTTTTGAAAATATTATGTCTCCGCTTTTAGCCGACATTATATAATATCATATTGTTAATCGAAAATGTCTACCGGCCGACACCATTATTAAATGATTCACCATCCATGCAAAAGTTATTTTTGAAAATTCACCAAATACTTTCCACCATATTTTTAGGGACCCTCAAAATTTTCCCTCGTTAGACCTTTATTAGCATGTGTTTCTAGTCATTATCAAGTGTTGATTTGTTTTTCGTATGTCACCGACATCCTTAATTGTGTTCTAATTTATTGTTTTATTCTTAATTTTCCTCATGTGGGAACCACTCTAGCTCATTTTGTCTCTTTCTTATGTTCTCTCTTTATTCATACTTTCTCTCTTCCCTAGGTATTTTTGAAAGAAATTGGTTGTTTTATATTCTATAAGTAAACTACTTTTCTCGTTTCTCCATATTTTCTAAAGATTCTTATGAGAATGGTCATGCCTTGTTATAATCAAATTTCATTTGAATTGATTTTATTTTATGAGTTTTTGCTCCTTTTACTTGTTTTTCCTATCTATTTTATATAACTAGGTTTGTAATTTAAATTTAAATAGTCTTTAAATACAAATGTGTAATAGTTTATTTTCATATTAAAATTTTAAAGTAGAACAATTGAAGCATCCTTATACCAAAAGAGTAATTTCAAACATATAGAAAATCCTAAAATTGTAGCCACTAAAAAAATTTGAGGGTTAAGCTAATATACTTCACAAATTGCTTCTTGAATGTACTAAAGATGCATATTTAGTGCTACGCTTGTTATCTATTGATACACCCAACCTAATAAAATCTAATAAAGAGGTCAATAAGGAAAAGTTAAAAAATACACAGGAAAAGGTAAGAAAGAATACATCTTAGAAATGGTTTCTCAATCAAGGTCTATCATTCCAAAGACTCGGGTGGTTTACGTTAGAAGGAACTTTAAAAATCTGAAAAATAAAAATATAGGGTGCTTTTTATAGTATAAAAAATATCAATAAACGAGGAAATGGTTTTGGTAATAAGCTATTACATTAATTTTTTATTTTTAAAATGTAAATATTCAATGGTATCAACCAAATTAAGATATTTTTAACGTATCCAAGAAGAAATTGTTAAAGATAAAAATATATTTATAACCATCAAAGAGGTGCAAACATTGGCAATACATGACTCAAGATAATGTCATTTCAATCTACAATCTAGGGTGAATAATATTATTACAAATTGGGTATTCTCCAGACTTTGGAATTACTTTCCTAGGAAGTTATGGAAGGATTGTTCTTGCATGACTTTTTTTGATTTATGCCTATTAAGGTAAATGGCGAATAATGTTAATGAATGGGTTCAATGGGTGAATCCATTCAAGGATTGTGCATACGTTGTTTTGCTAAAATAGATCCCTGAAATCTAAAAGAAGGAAATGGTTGTTTACAACTGAGAAATAATAACGCCTTATGGGGATATAGGGTGTTGAAACTTGTTTTTCTTCGAGTGTGAATCTATTTTATTATTGGTTGTGTTTTCTCTTGTTGTGGATGTCATAGTTGAAGACTATTAAGAATTGTAATCTCTCTTAAAGACCGTTGAAGTGTAAAGAACTTATAGATGTAACTATCTTGTCAATAAGTTTATAGGTAAGCATGATTACCTTATTCTTTACTGAACTTCTACGAAATGATAGCTCATAATCTTTAAAAGATCCTCAATCTGTGAAATTTTTCCCTACTTTACCAAGATTGAAAATCTATTTTACTAGTTGAGTGGTTGTATTATTTATACTTAAATGTACCATGCCCATAGGCGGGGGCAGAGAATGAATTGTGATAACACTTTGTTGCTAAGCTCTCTCACAAAATAGAATTGGTTGGATGGCTCTGAATGTAGAGGTTTAGTTGCATGATTAATTGTCCTTTCTTTGATGTGTTCATGTGGAGCCATGAGCTCATCAAACATGGTTATGTGTTTGAACAACTCAAAAGGGGCTGGAAAGTAATGTTCCGCCTTATACTTTGTTGAAAACATTAAGCTTATTTCTCAATCTTTCGAATTAGGTATCACACGTGTATTATTTTATAAGTATTTGATTCTTCTGAGCAGGGGAAGATGACTATAGTCATCTTTCTTTCATGATGGGAATTGTGTTTATTACAGACGATCAGTGTGTTTGTGGATTGTTAGTGAATGTATTATTAGGGTCATAAGTTTTATGACCAAACCTTTGTGTTGGTTTTGGGGGTTCCAGTGGTGGTGGGATGATTCATATAGAGATGATGACAGGTTGTATTTTTATATGTTATTTTTTGAGATGAGGTTTTATTTTTTGAGTCAAGCAATTTGTTGAGTAACCCCTTTGTGGTAGGATAAGGCCACACAGTTATCACAATGTGATATTTTTATATGTGTATTTTAATCATAAATTGAACTTTTTATTTTACTTCTACATGGATGAGCAGTTTTTTTATTGCCATGTTTTACATTTTGGGCATTTCCTTGGCTTGTGGTACTAACATTTGATTTTGAAACTTACTATGGCTATTTGGCCATTCATTTTGCTTGGTTTTGGATCTTCTTTTTAAATTTTAAGATTTTACCGCCTTGCCCAAGGCTTGTGCTTTGACACTTGGCATTTGGAACGGATTGTTGTGCGGGTTCTATTTTCGTGATGTGTGGAATAGGGTCATAAAATGCACCATGGAATGGTTTGACCTATGGACTCTGCTTTGTTGTATATGGGTATACCCCAAAGAGTTACTGAGATAACTAGTGGGTTATTTAACCATGAGTCATTATGTCATTTGGGTTAGGGGCATCTGTACTCTATGTGCCTAGGGCCATAGGGTAACCGGCTTTGAGGAGGCATAATATATTTAGGGAGGCATAAGATATTTAGGGAGACATAAGAGACTTGAGGAAGGAATAAGATATTTGTGTGTGTGTTTTTGATTCTCTAGGATATATGTTGAGTTATTGTGATGTCTTAGGATTGGTCTTATGATGTATGTGCTACTCATGTTAGTTGGATATGTTTTGTGATGTTGTGGATATGGCATTGATGCCCTTGTTGACCCTATGTACATGTAGCTTTTTTCTGCGTTATGTAAAAATTTTCATCTATGGAATCTGTGGAAATTTCTAGTTGTTGGAATACACTTTTGTTCGAGTATTATATGTCATTCATAGATGTGCAACTAGTACTATGTTATATGGACCATGTATGTTCTCTTATATGTTTTAATTAAGCTCTTCTTGTGTGGTAGAATCATGAAAGTATGTAAAATTACGCTTGTCAATCATTAGTGTTGTGTATGATCTTGGTAGGGTGTTGTGATAGTAGTTCATGTGGGAACCCACAAGAAACAATAAATTGAAATTCTACAACAATGGAATTTAAGAAGAGCCTAAGTTAAGAATAATGTAAAAAGGGAAAGAGAATTAATTAAATAATGAAGCAAGAGAAAATTTCCAATCTTCATAGAAATTGAAAGTTAGAAATTTTTCCAAAATGTTTCTAAGGCTACCCCATGGCCATGCTTTAACGACTAAAATTTTAACCATAGGGTGTACTTTTGCCTTTATCTCACTTTTTGCTTACCGGCTTTCCTTCCTTCAATGTTGTGTCACATCGAGGACGATGTTTTCTTAAAGGGGAGGAGAATGTAATCCCCATTTAGCGTCGACTTCCATTTTTGTTTCCTTGTCCTTGTTGCGAAGTTAATTTAGATTCCTTTCTATCTTTTGTATCTCCTTGTGTTTTCATTGTGCATGCTAGTTGTTGAGGGTGCCCCGTAGTGTCTTTTCAAGATTTTGCATTTTAGGCTTATCAAATTTTTGATTATGTGGTTTACTAGTGACGCTTTTATATATAGGCTCTGAAGGATTTTTTTTTTCTTTTTTTTTTCTTTTAATTATCTAGGGCACTTTTTTTATATCTTCCCTTAGGTGTCTCGTGCTGCTTGTGTGGCTTGGTGTGAACATGATTTGTTCGGGTACTCTTGTAACTCCTTTTATATTTTATTAATATAATCTTCTTGCATATACTTTGTAACGTTTTCTTGAGTCATGATAAAAATTTGATCTTTGCTCAAACGGGTTTTTCGTTCCAAACCTAAAATGGTACCTCCACCAATTAGAGCTTGAAATGAGGATTCGTAGCTTGTGGTTATTTATATAACCTTGTGGGTTTTGGTTCACCCCACCCCTTGTAGTGTGAATCTAATAACTAATTAAACAAGTATTTGTCAAAGTAAGATGATCCTCTTTCAGATATTTTTAGCTAAGCCTTATGTCTCTAGTATAAAAGAAAGGATTCTAACCTTTTAAGTAGGATTATGCGGTTCATAACATGAATCTCCTTGAACGTAAGTTAAAGTTTGATGGGTGTGTTTCAGTAAAATAAATAACCTTAGGAATATTTTCATAGTGGGGTGTCCTAGACTGTAGCTATGTACTGTAGTTGGGTTCTTTGTGGTGTCTTATCAAAGAGAAAAGTGAATTTTCCTTGATGGGTGTTGGATTTTCCGTCTTTCCTCTATGGTCATAGTTGTGCTAGGTTGTTTGAAAAGTTAGTTGTAACCTTTGTGTCCTCCTCCGTAATGTCATTCTATACTTTGAACAAGATTGAAAAAAGTATCCCGCATTTTTCTTTGTTGTCTGTGTGTGTCGAAATAGTGGGGCTTACACCTATAGACATAACATGAACACGAGATATAGGTGACGTATATAAATCAATTCCTATTTAAGTACTTCTACAATACACATTCCTAACATGAAAATTTAATATTGGATAATAATATTATAGGATTTTTAACCTCCAACAAATTGAATGACACATTTGACACACATCCTTTCAAGTAAAATTTGATCTAAATGAAATCTAGGTTAGGTACACCTAATGGGGACCTCCCTTTATGTATATAGTGTCCCTTTGCACCCTCTAAGATGAGGACCTTTCCCAATCTATATATTGTGGTCCTCATTTGGGATAATAGATAAGGGTTGGGTGACCGATCATGGGCCAATATCTCTATGGTCATGTTAGTTACACTTTAGAAAAAATGGGCCCTTAGTCGATAGAAGTTGTGAAACTCTTTATTTATGTATATGGTGATTGATAATTCTATCCTTAATTTAGAAACCCTCTCACCCATATTTTTCGGAGGGTTGATCTTCCAATATGTAAGTTTCAACAACTCTCATTCTCTACATTTCATTTTATTTTCTTCGTTAGTTGTAACTATCGAATTTACTTCTCCAAAGAATCAACATTATGGAATTTAATTTTTTTCATTCAATTTCAACCAATTATTATTGATAGTGAAGGTTATTTAGTTAAAACTTTTGTTAAATGATAAAATTGAGGGCATCGATTTCCAAACAAATAAGACAATAATAGGGGTTAAATTAAGGAGTCATCAAGGAAGCCTTATATATCTATATGATCTAACCAATTGAATTGATCGACTATGGATGGAGATTAACTCTGTTTACATGTAAATAAAAGATGGTGGATGACATTGCCCTTATATGGATAGGATAGGGCTCTTGAAAATAATGTATACAAAAATGACACCTATCTCTATGTAGATTTTGGAGTAGGTGGCTATAAAAGGACCTCTCTCCATAGTAGTAGGGATTGCATGGATCTAGTTAAGAACCGGTGGGATTGTCCATATTTAGTCATTCCCTCCCATGTATATAATTCAAAATAAGTTCAACTAAAATAATTATGATATTTCACTAAATTTCCTAGTGGGTGAGTAGATTTGGCTCAAACCATGGATATAGATGGGGTGAGGTGTATATCCAACAACACATTGAATTATGTGTACACACATAATTGTTCTGCATGTTGTTAAATATTAATAGTTCAATGTATTAAAATATGTTTCATATCATCAGTCCAAGTTAGAATAGGGAAATTGTTAATTCAAAAATATTTTGGTTTTCAAATTTTGAAATTGGTGAATATTTAGGATAGTAATTAGGACAAAGTGTCACCAAATTTCTCTCGGTATAAATTAAGTTTAGTTGTCAATTCACCAATAGCGTGAAATTGAAATTCATGATATTTGCTTTTATGTTGTTAGCCAAGAGTATTTTTTATGCTACTACCTAACAATACAATACATGTTGTTTGATAGCATAAAACATGTTATTAACCAACATCATATTTTATACTACTTGGTCAGTAGTATAGAAAAATGCTACTGTGCTCGTAATTTTGAGTGATGCCATTAGCATGTATTTAAATAAATGTAAATATATATAAACATGTAACATCTCTAATGATAACAAGTTCAAACAAAATATGATAAAAAGATGCCTCTTTCAATATTTACATCAGTAGAGTTAATATGAAATTCAATAAATAACCATAGTTAAAATGTAAGGTGAGATAATAAAAGTAAGGTCAAGGAGATACCTATTTAAAGCTTAAAAATTCAATTCTCAATAGATTCTTCAAATTCGATGTTCTCTCTTGTAGAGTGTGACGATGCACCAATTCCACTCTCATCATTGGGAACATTTGTACTTGTAGCTCTATTATTTACACCTCTTCTTTCAGAAAGGGAATTCCAATGCACAATCTCTCTATCAAAAGGAAAGGTTTCCAAGGAGGAGCAAGAAACATAACACCTCAAACAAATTTCCATATTTTTATCGAACTTGTTTCTCGCTTTGATTTTATAAATGATAACGCACTAAAACCCTATCGTCCACCACAAACCCCAAAATAATTGTTTCGCATAATCGATATAATATGAAATATTCACGGATGTCTTCTTGTAACACAATAATTTGATAGATTCTTGCCTGAGCCTTGTAATAGTACCACTCTCGAAGGTTCGTCTAAAATTTTATATTGGTTCCTCATTTTTGTTGTAAAATTTTTGATTGAGACTTTAATAAATAAAGTTTCAAGTATACCTTTGATTTACATACCCTTGACCTCTAAATTCTTTGTAAAATGTTCCATTATTTTACCCATGGATTTATGGAATGCTTTCTTACAAAGTCTCGCACAAGCACCTTAAGTATTCAAAAAATTAGGATTCATCATACAATTGTTTCAAGAATGTTATCTTTGGAGAAACATTCTCTAATTTATGATGATAAGGATTATAGTTTTTTTAACATTTATTCTTGTTTCAACTATTACGACTCAAAGAGATTACATGTCATAGGAACATCTTCTCTTTCGATCCTGTAATATCTTGACATTTTTGTAAAATGTGTTGTGGTATGTCCCTTCCATTAACATAGATACAAAGGTGATCGTGGATATTAAATCTCAAACGAGCATCGGGATTTTTAAGATCTAATAAAGCTCTTGAATTCTTGAAAAAATGTGTATCAAAACTATCTTGGGAAATATACAAGATATCAAAACTTTGGCATACCATTTTTCTCATCCGTATTAAATCCACAACATAGATTAATCACCCTTGTGCATACTTCATCAGTTTATTAATCTCCTGGAACATTTGAAGAATACCAACCAATGTAAGCAATGTATTCAAATAATTTAAACGGGACAAAAATTCCCTCACCGTCAACTTCATGATGATATTTGTGCATAAAACCAACCAACGAAGGATACTCCTCACAAACTCTACATGTAGGTTCATAGAAAGAAATCCATCTCATCTCAACATCCTTCAGAATGTTTTTGCCATCTATAATTCCAATTTCCAATTTCTAGAACTCAAGAAATCACTTTTCACTGCTTGCCATATAGTTATGAAGTTCTCTTATAAATTCTTCTACTTTAGCAACATTTTCATAGTTGTTTACCATTTTATATGCTATATTCATTATGTGAGCCATTCAGTTGAATTGGTAGCATATAAGGGACCACCGTTGTTTGTAATCTAACACAAATCTCTATTTGGTGACCCCGCAAGAATGATCTACCATATGCTCCGATGCATACCAAATTCATAGCAATTTCATAATCAATCATTCCAGCAATATCTTTTAAATGAGAAACAACTATTTTATGTAGGTTTTCAACATTACAGTTTTCAACCATTTTCATAACACCTAGCAGATGAGGTGTCCTTATATGATTTTCTAAAGTATAGACATGGATACATACCAATGCGGTGTTTTCAATGGCTATCACTTCATCTATCAAAGAGAAATAAACTTTTTTTTTTACATTCTCTTTCAAATCTTCTTTCTCTATCATTGAAAGGCATTTTTCATTTCCCATGCACTACTCTTGCGATCAATGAGGTGAGGAACATTTTGCATTCCATTATATTGATACAAAACTTTGAAATCAAGGAAATCAAAAGTTGGTCTTCCTTTCTTTATTATGTGAAATAAAATAGAGAACTATATGATTTTTGCAAGCATATTTATTTGATTCATCTTACCAATTTGCGATGTGATCGTTCCTCCCTTTTTCCACGAAATGTCTACATTTTCTCTACTCTGCTATGTATTTATCAAGCATGCATTCTTTTTCAATTTTCCACCTGTGTTTTTTATTTTCTATCCATCCTCCTCACATACCAAATATTATTTTCGACGGTGTTTTTCTATAGTGTCCACCTACGGCTTGCATTTTTACTACTTTCCCAATTTTCACGTACATATTGTACATGTACATTTACATGGGATATCTTCTAAATTAGATGGATGTATAGGTTCGATAAATGGATATTTCGGTCCCTGATCAAACTTGTATGTCCTCCCAATTGTCCACATATTCTTGTTTGTTTTCAATGTTTAACTTTTTGTAGTAGAATTTTGAGCATTATCACAATCACCTGCTTTCCTCTTTTGTGAACCAGAATTTGAATTTTATTTTTTTGTTCCATTTTTTGATTATTTGTATGTGTGATATCTTGATGCACTCCTAGATGCACCCCAAAAGGAAGAATATCTTCAAGATGTCGTATGGTATCATCATAGGTTTCATTTTGTTGATATTGTGTAGAATGCATGTCCACCTCAATATTACCTTCTACAAATTTTGTACAAGAATTCATTTGAGTGGCCACTATATAGGTGTTGTTGGTTGCGTTATACGTAGTAGGAGAACTTACAAAATACTTGAACAAGGACTTCGAGATTTCTTAGTTATCTTTCGAGTCTTGTCATTCGAGCACTAGTACCTTCCATTATTCTAAATTACGTTAACGAAATAGTTTCATGTGGCGCTTAAAACCGAGTCACGTGTAAGTATATACACTATGTTGTGCATTTAATAAAATTGAATCGTGCACTAGAAAATACCCTCGCTTATGTGTTATATAAAACTATGTCATGCGTTAAAGAAAACTAATTCACACATCAACAAGGCACACAGTTAAGGCAGCGCCATGAAGGAACTCGGGTTGCATGTCACTAAGGGCTCTCGGTCACACATCAACAAGGCACTCAAGTCAAATATCAGCAAGACTCTTATTCGTACATCGAAAACACTACCATGCGTCAAAAGGCACTCAATTGTGCACTAGCAATGCGGATCAATCATGTGCTAGTAATGGTGCTCATTTGTACTTATTTAATGGCACTTAGTATACATTAATGTGTCAAAAAAAAAAACCTATCGCGCATCTAAAATATCTCTTAGTCGCTAGTCCAAAAAAACTTTTTTTGTGTGTCAAAAACAAAGCCTTTGTCACATGTCAAAGAAATATTAATAATCGTGCATCGACAAATAGCTTTGGTGCTTAGAGTATGCAAGTTTACGGTATTGGTATGGACCATGGTAATGGTGGTAGTATACTACCCAACCAATCACCTATATTTTTATAGGAGATGATTTCAAATATAGGTGAATCCGACCCCTAAAAAAAATATATGTAAATTTTACGTGACAGACACTAACCTGCTCTGAAAAAATCACCTTTTCAAACTTTCCAAAACAAAATTTTTGCCATATTACGAATATTCGCCACTAAAATTATCCTGTCGCAAAAGGGTGAACTATAGGAACTATGGATTCTTTCTCAACTGGTGGAATAGGTACTAACTTAGCATAGATGGGCATAACAAGTCTACGAGTCAATTTTCCAACTCATCCGAGGTTGTTTTCTCGCTCTTATTAAAATTTCAAAGGTTGCAGAAAGAGTGATTCTTCCCATAGATAGAATCATGACAACAATGTCACTATTTAATGTACATATGTAATACAACAAAGAATGTTCTCATCAAGCCGTGACTGCAATTGGAATTCTTTCCCAAGTCTTGGTAAATCTTAAGTTAAAATTGGCCATGAACTCTTGGGGTGCATGCTTAATAGTGGACAACTGCTCAATAAGGGATAAATGGTCTATTTTATCTTCAAATTTCCTGCAAAGTGGTACTTAACACATCCCAAGTTCTTGTTGTTTGCATTTCTAAGTTTCGTACTAATGTAGGATTGACCTTTGAAAGAAGAAGGAGCATCCTTAGAGCAACATCCTCATGTGTGATATTATGTACTGAATAAAGGGTTGCTACATCTCTAATATGTTCAACTAGGGTAACTTGATTTTCACCAAGAAAAGATAGAGACTTTTAGGGTAAAGAATCGGGATATCATGATAAACATGAATTACAAGAGGGCTGCCATTAGTAAAAGTAACAAATGTTCTAGGGTGCTAGGCATTTATTGGAAATATTGAAATTTGAATGAAAAAAATATGACTCGAAGGAAGAGGATTGGAAATATGGGGCCTGTTATAGGGCGTAGTATTTCCAACCCTTCTTCTTCTAACTGAATTTAGAGGTAATTGAACAAAAGTAGGTGTAAGATCTCTTACTAATGCTCTAGTTGTTATTGCAGGTATAGACCATGGAAAACATCAATTTAGAGCTTCCGACAGTTGATTATTCTTCTATGTAATAGCAGATATTTGTCTTACTCTTTGTCCAAAATTGTTAAGGCAAAGTAAGTTGTTGATATCGATTGCAGCGGTTCTCGGAAGATCGCAACTCTTAAATATTCAATTAGATTGTGTTATGTGTTGATAAGCTGTAAGTAATCGGCTATTGATCTTCGATCAATTAACTCTTTAGGAATAGTCAAGTGAAAACCTCATCATTAATTGCATACTACAAATAAATCTAAAATCTAGTTCCAGTCCCAGGTGGGCGTGTCAAAAAAGTATTATCGGTCCAAATTGCTCCTTGTTATAGATGGCACCGAACCTCCGACCTAGACCCGAACAATTGGATTCCTCTCGACTTGTGGGCATCTTAGAATGAGGGAAACCTCCGTAAGGCCTAGCACCATTTTATGAATCATTAGAAATCAGAATCTTACTTAGTTGAGGGTTAGAGGAAAATAAAATTGAAAGCATTAAAGGTGATATGACAAATTTTGTGTGAGACTTATTATGTATCAAACACTTGATAAAAGATGCAAGAACTAAAAGCTTCACTTCATACTCTACCTAATTAATTTTACATCCTAAAGGTACCTAAATACACTTATATATTTGCAAACAAACTAAACAAGATCATACAGGTGCTGAGAAACTATTACATGCAAGAGGAATTAATAATATTCACTATTACACGCATCTAATTTATTATAACACACTTTAAAATACTCTAAATATGTAGGAATAAGTCAGCTTTCTATATTTACCAAAGATTTCAAGTACAAATTTGAAGGATAACTCTAAAAAAATAATCTCCCTCAATTGCTTCAATGACATTACAATATATAGTAAAATAATCAATTCACCCATATTGATGAAAATTAGGCAATGCCAACAATAGTCCAAAGCACATGTATGTGCATGGATTACTTTCCCAACAATCCAATTTTTAAAATAGGAAAAATGCTAATAATACCTTTCTAGTTCTTCTCCCACTTGAGTAAAATTTTAGTTGACTCTTCTTTTCCTTCATCTTTGGCTAATGTACGGACAGTTTGAAAGAAAAAGGTTTTTGCATATATTATGAGTCAAAAAGGCTATTCTTGTCTTCTCGGGAAAAAGCTATCTTAGGCTTATGTGAAAAATTTAAAATTATCCATTAGTGAATGGACAATAAACTTTATCCTTGGCTTATTTGACTTTAGATAAGCATGCAACTTGATCATTTCTTAGCCTTACCTTCTACTTATAGAAAGTTTGGAATACCACATTGCTCACCCCAAATAAACAATAATTAACTCAAAGCTTCCACCACCCCTTTGGAACACATAAAGAGGTGAAGTTTAACTCATCACACAACCATAGTTAGTTGCTTTGGGTTAATTCAATTGCTCACATAGGGAAGAAACCCTAAATCCCTTCATTTCAAATTTTGGTGCTTTTGGAAGTTTCGGAGCTCTACCCATACATTATTGATTCATGTAGCCTCTCCGTGAAAATGTGTAGAAGCTCGTTATGTGCGAATATGGATATCTAATCAATCTACCATTAAATCATTCTATAGATCATTTCAGGGCATTTTGTGTTCATGAGCCATTGGAGTTTAACCTTTTCACATTACGGGTAAGCTTTTTGTGCTCAAGTGTTTTGACCTACGGTTGTATGTTGATAACTCCGATCAAATTTTATCTCTTGGGTTTGAAGTTTTTCTTGTAACACTCCTATATAGATATGCTTATTCACACTTTTGATAATGGGGTCATTTGTATTCCCCTAAGATGTTGTTTAACTCAATACATTTCATGAATTGGTGGTTGATAGTTCATGCACTATTTTTAAGGTAAGTTTGTTATTTTACGGCTCCATGATCTGCTTTTTTTTACTTATTTGGTCACCATGTTCGAGCTTTGTCTTGGCATTGTATAGATCTAGAAAATCCCCCTTGTTCAGTCATTCTCTATTCAAAATTTCCAAGTTACATTCCTTGATTGTGGCTTTATTTAGAGATTTGGTTTGTTTGTGCATTATAAGCTTTTCCTCGGGGTAAGTGCATGGATATGGGGGACAAAAAGGGGGTCAAAAGGGACATCTTTTTCCTGAAATTAGAAAAACCTTAACTTCATTAAAAAAATCCGGCATGCCTAGGCTCAAAATGTAACAAAGTTATAAGAATAAGTATCGTAGAACTCGAAATCTAGTTTCTAAACTACTATGTTTTTATAAAAATGGTTAGATTAAGAGGGTCAGATGTGGTGCGCACACAAAGTATGTCTATTTTTGTGTCAAATTGTGTCAAGAAGATATGAACCTATTGTGAGTGTGCCCCCAATTTTTGAGTTGTATAATTTTGTTTTCAAATCCCTTTGGTAGAAAGTTAGCTAAGACCATGTACAAAGTACCACTAAGTTGTCATAACTTTTGGATGAAGATATAATTTTTTATTATTTTTGTAAGTGCACATATCTCGAAAATGAAATATTTGTGTTTGCACCCCCATAACTTTGAAAAAAGTCTTTTTTAGTTTTTTTAGTGTGTGTAGAATGAATTTTAGAAAAAACTAGTTTTTCTTTTTTTTAATTTGGATGAAACATTCATAAACCGTGCACCAAAATGTATGCATAGGTTTTTACAAGAAAATAAGGCACTAGCATAAGAAATTATGGGTGAAAGCCTTAAGTTAATTATATTTTAGAAACAATTATATCGTCATCAAGGTAAAAACGAGCTTGACATTGTAGTATAATTTACTTTTGAATATTATGTTTTAATACATGAGATATTGGGGTGCACACGTGAAATTTTGATATTTTTCTATCAAACATGGTTTTAATCATGTAGTACACAGTCCAAACCTATGGTTTGAAATTCAAGCCTTTGGATTGGGCATTTCAAACCCGAACAAGATGAAACATGCTAGCATTATAACGCGCCGCATTCCTATTTTCAATGTGGAATATGTCCATTTGGGAGGGATAATGTGGAAAAACACATATAAATCCATAGCGCGAGTGCGTTATAACGCAAGCATGTTCTGTCTTGGTAAACTCGAGCCATAATGGGATCGCATTATAATGCAACCTATATTTTCCCTCTTCGCGTTATAGTGCGACCGAGCCATAACGCGACTGCATTATGGCAAAAATAGCCAAAAAAATGCATTTGTGTTTGCGTTTTAACCCTCGTCTTTGTGCATTCGACCTCAATTTTCAATTGCATTTTGGGTCAGCCTTTGTGAGCTCGACCTGTTCCTTTATACCCTGGGCGTTTTTTTTTCAAATGGATTTGCATAGTTTAGCTCGAGCTTATTATTTCTTTGTATCGTTGTTGCTCAGTTCTTCTACTCATTTGGGCTTGAGATTCATTTCTATTCTGGGTTCGAATTTGATCTCGTGCTTCATGCTTCGATATTTTGGAGGTTAAAAATCGGTACTGTAAACCCTTGCTCGTATGATTTTTTTCTCAGATCTGCATATTTAGAGTTCCGCGCATTTGTGTTTGGTAGGTTCTCTGTATTACATTTTCAAACTTTCCATTTCATTTTGCTGGTTGTATATCTAGTTTGTGACCATGGCCGTTAAACGTGTACGAGTTCCATTTTATTTCTAGCTCGACGTTGAGATAAAGCTTCGCCAGTTCCTTCCATGACCCAGTCGTATTTTTCAATGAAACAATCAGCCACTGTACAGGCTCTCTATGTGTATTTTTGGCTCGAGTTTAGGGGTTTCCATTCGAGGTCTGCTTTGTATTTGAGTTTCTATTCCCTTTTTCTACTCCGAATTGAGTCGCAATTAAGTCTCCATTTTGTTGCTTTTATGTTATGGCTTCGAGTCGATGGAGACTTCCTTTCCTTTTGTAACTTCTTGGAAAAAATGCCCTTCTTTGCCAAATATATGAATGAACCTATCAGAGAATTTTAGAGCTTTATTACTACTACTTTTGTTGGCACGTATTGCATTTTCTTTTAAGCCCTGGAGCTCGTGGGTTTGGAATGTAGCTTGACTCATTTATTTTACATATAGTTGTCTCTCTATTTCCGTAGACACCTCTGCCTTCCTATCTGGCCTGTGTTTGAAATTCTGGGTGAGCTTATTTATTTTGGCATTGGCTGATGATCACTCGATCTTTCTTTCAATTTGACTTGCTATCTTAGCAACTCACCAATGCTCTTTCATTTGTTTAATATCGAGCTCAATTTCTGTGAGGTGCTTTGTATGAGTGTATTGATGATTCTCATACTTAATATAAAATGAATCTTCCTTACTTGAATGATTAATAAAAGATCTTGTATTTATTTAGGTTCCAATCTTCACCAAAGTTTCTAGTACCAGTGGTTGTAGGGTATATTTGTTTTCCTTTGAGTGCAAAACTGGAAATGACTCTAGTACGATACAACCTATATGATTAAATAATCATGCTCCATCATTTCGATGCACATTTATGAATTGTACTTGGAAGTTTCAAATACCTTAGATGATTGTTGGTATTATTAAATTCTATCATTTTACCAAGGTTTGCATTCTTAGGATGAATGCTTTGATTATTGCATCTGAACCCTTTTGCATGGATGGTTGTAACTCACTTTCATTAGTAGTTAATGCATTCTAAAATCTGAAAATTTGTTCCTGAATCTTGTAATATTCAAGGATGTATGAACTTTAATTTTTTAAATTTGTAATTTCTTTTCAATCTGCTTAAAAAATGTACCTTGAAACATGATGAATCACTCCTATATTTATAGTCTCCAACGGAATGGCTATAATTTATAGCAATTGATCTTCTGGAATGTATTTTTGAAGGTATAAAGAATGAAATTTTGATGATTATCATACTCTTCCCTTCATTTCAGAAATATTTTCACGAAAAATTTGTAATCCTTGAAACTTGTACTCTCAAAATACATGGTTGCCTTTTGACCTCTTGAAGGCATGACCTAAAAACCATTATGATATGTATGCTTGGATTAATCTTGCAGTCTCCTTCTATATGTTGCAAATCTGGTACTCAGATTCCTACTTGATGGATGTATTATTATAATATAGTTGTAGATGGTTATTACTTTTTGAACTTGGATGTGTACCTTGCGTTTGAATGTAATCTCTGAAGAACATGTTCTTTGCTTCTTTAAATCTACACTTGTTTACTTGAACTGAGCATGAATACCTGGATCTTGATGAAACCTTGCTACTTGCATAGCTGTATAGAAATCTGATTTTCCATTATTCCCTTTGAAGTTTTTATTATGTGTTCCATTCCTGTACATGCCTGAAAAATGTACCTGAACCTCATAAACCTTGAAAACAGAAAATGCATTCTGTATGGTTTCCTAAACTTCATATTATAAAATATATTTTATCTTTCATGTTGACTCATTCCTGCAATTGTTAAATGTCATTCATAATTATTGATGCATCCATATAGTTGAAGTTTTAATTTCAATTTCTCCGCCCCTGCACACTTCAGAAAAATAGAGAGAAAAAACATCGACCAGTAGCTTGTTGTTTTCTCTTCATCCTCTAGTGATCTTCTCTTTTCATCATATTCTCTTAAAGTGGCACTTAAATGCTCTTGATGATAATGGCATGTAATTTGATGATTATGTTACTAATTCCTTCTCATGCAAACTTATCTTATTACTAATGCATATACATATGAAACTGGTAGCATGAGATATCAATTACCCTGAGCTCTAACCCTTCTTTTATTTTTCTCTTTCAGGTACTTGGAGCTGCAGCTTGGGCAATCCGGAAATCTTGGAGCAACCTTCACACTCAGGAAATGACGGGTTACTCATCCCTCACACTTTCATCTTTGTATTTATCTACATTTTATTTTCTGATCATAGCCATATCCCACGGCTTGTGTGGGATAACTGTACTATTTCTTTATGAATATATGAAATTACCTTCTGTTATGAGCTGTATAATTTCCTTTTACATTTATTTTTGTAATCGTGATGTGGAATGAACTTAAGAAACTCAAAACATAATGCAATTTCACCTAAGCATAAGGAAATAACTTGAATTAATTATACTTGTCCTTCAAATCTGCCACTTGATTGTAGTTCCAGAATGTGATCCTGATACATGTTTCCCTTTCTGCCTTCCTCTAGGATTTGGAATGGTCTTCCATGGCTGTTGTATAGCTCTGATGAAGGTGAAAACTTGGAATGGAAACATCTATAAGGCATGGCCTTCTATGACAACACTTGAGTTACAAATTTGATGCTATGTATCCCCAAAACCATCTAAATGAGTAACAATGGGAAAAATTTTATACCCCTACCTGATGATTGACCAAAATGGTCAACACTAATTTCTACTTGAAGGTTTTTAGATGTGTAAAGGTCTACCAATATTCTAGAATAAGTTGTACATGAATCTTCTCAGGTTTTAACATCTATTTTTTCAAAAGATCCTAAAGTAGTACCTATTGCTTATGCGTTAGGTGTTCCAAAGTTGTAATGGGAGTCCTGGAAAGCGAACCCAAATAGGGTAGGTATCAAAGGAGTCTTTTAGTGGATCAAAAGATGAATACCAAGCTTCAAACATGATCCCATGTTCACCTCGAACCCAATGCTAGCCATAAATCAAATCCCATTCTACATGGGCTTCAATTATAACAAGGAAATACGCTTTAGCACAGGGATGAATCTCAATCTTGACTTTTGATCTTTTCCTTCCATAGTAGAGAAATCCAATCGTTAAAATGAGATAGCTTAGGCAAGAACTTGTTAAATTTTATAGATGAGGCAAAGGTGGTAGAGATTTGAATTTTCCTTTAGCACTTTTTGTAATAGATCCTCCTCTACCTTATGCATTGAAGTCTTTTTGTAAGGGTTTTAATTGTTTTTAAAACAAAACATTGGTGTTAAATAATTTTAATATACGAGCTATGAACTCGACTAGTAGGAGGAGTAATTTCTCTAAGTAGGAGATGGGGGTGAGCTTGGGTCTTTAATGTCCGTCGAGTAATCTACATTCGAGTGCCTTGTTGTGTTACGATTGGTCCATATGGAGAAGTTCGACTCTTGCCTCAAGGTGTCCAAACTCTTTATTCATTCCCATTAACAAAATAATAACATTATTTATTAATATATATATATATATATATATATATATATATATATAAAATTAAAAATATAATAAATGCTTATAAATCCCTATCTTAAGCGACTTCATCTCCCTAATGCAAAACATGTGCAGAAGAGGAAAATAGCTCCTTGACATCACATAGTTGAGCTATTTTGCATCCGACATTTGTTTACGTATGTAGACCCTCTAAAAATCAATGCATATGAGGATCGAGTTTCTGATATCCTTTGGTGAATCAGGTGCAATATAAAATTTGTTACTAATATTACTATGAGAATTTCCATTACTTTGTAGAGTTAGAATGTAAAATGATTCGAAAAAATTAAAATAAAATATTTTTAAAAAAATAAAGATCTTTGCCTCATAGTACAAAGAAAAGTGAGGAGAAATAAAAACATAGTTGAAATCAGTTGTAAATTTGGATAGAATTGAATATTGACAATCTAATGATCTAATACGAATCTATGTCATCCATTTGAGTATCTTTGGAGAGGCTACATTTTATTACAGTTTCCCATGGTGAATGTGTAGATAGTTAGTGATGCTAATAATACTTTGATGTAATGAAAATTCGGCTTCACGCAATACCTATGAAAATTTAACGGCTTTCACTTTGAGACACTTTCTTCCTCTTGATTACATATGTCATACGTTATAATCAACTCAAATAATGAAACGTGGTGAAATTTTCTACAAAATACTTCTACCCCAAAATATGTTGGAAAAAGGAAAAATCTTATCACTCACATGTGTTTACAAGACCGGCCGATCAACAAACCAATAGACTGTGACCTTTTCTGAAAACTTTCAGAGAAAATATTAGTGACTATTTGTTTGTAGAACATCAAATACACGTGCCAAATATTGCATGGAGTGGTGAATATTTTAAGCCCAATAATTTGGACAATGGATGGAAGACCGGAACCATATTATCAATGTTAAAATACGTAATATAGTATTGCGTGTTCACATAAAAATAAATGTTTCTTAAAGCTTGTCTTCTAGAAAATACACCTCGCGGACGGCACAAGCTGGTGTACGTTTGAAATAAAATCTTCCACTTAAATCAACATTTACATGTGAAATAAACGTGGTCATTATATGACTGGAGAAAAAGAACAATCTGGGTAGAGCTCTATAACTGGATAAAAATATGTCAAGAATCACATTTGTCACAAAATATGTAAAACTCACACACCCCTACGGCCAGATGTGATTTTCACTACTTCTTGGGGGAGGGTCTTATGTTTCTCTCTCCTCCTCTTTCCCAACTAAACTTGCTCTTATCATTTTCTTTATTTTATAATTAATTTTAATATTTTTAATTATTTGTTTTAGAATATTAAATATTTAGTTTCTTACCGTATTATTTTCTTTTATTGTATGAATGTTTCTATCATAAGATATTTAATATTTTATATATTAGTTAATTATTTTATACATTTAAATATTTTGGCTTTAAATGCAATTTTTACTTTTTTAAATATATTTTTTATACTTTTGAAAATTATATGAACATTTAATTTTGGTACAAGACTAATTAACTATTTGGTATTAATGTGTCGATAAATTATTGGGTTTGTTAACTAATTGAACATTATCCCAATCAATTAGTTTCAAGGTTAATTGTATCGATATCATGATGATACATGAAACAAGATAATTAACTATGACAAATGAAGAAAAGCACTACCAATAGGATCAACAAGAGGACTTAACTGATTATGTTGGACTATGTTGATTTGAGCTAGTATGATGACTAGAAATGACCTATCGATATTCGAATTTGAAAATGTGTTGAAATTATGCCAAGACAATTATGGCATGGACCATATTGTACCCAAGTTATTTAGGCATGGATAAACATACGGACATCGGTTCGTCTCTCAAAGTCGATGTTTTTGTCATAATTGTAGGGTTGGGAAAACAACTACTTTGCCATTTTTATTTATTGCAATTAAACTTAATGCTTATGAATCACACTTAAAAGATGGATTTTCACATTTATTAATTGTTATATTCTAACTATGAAGTTGGTGCGGCACACAGTCTTCAAAAAGAAAAATTCAATGAAAAACGTTAGGTGCGACCATATGTGAGGTGTCCATCATTTTTTGATGCATTATATCTTATTTTTAAAAATTTCTCTTCCATTCTTCAATTTTCTTACAAAGTGAGCCCAAAAAAAAGGTATAATTTAATTTGGCTTCACTTTTAAATAATACGTAACAATGAGACTATAGTTTAACTATAGTTATCGATTTTGACTCGTGGATACGTGAACCTCTTAATTCTTTAGTAAGGGAAGTTCGAGTTATATATATCATTTCGTCGATGGAGACAACCATAACATGAAAATAGCATGAATGTATCGAAGAACAATATATATCATATTTTTAACTACGAATTATATATGAACATGGTTACAATCGTAACTTTTTTAGTGTCATAGTTATGTACATGTAACATTTAATCAAGCTATATTTTTTTCACGGTTAAATTGCATTTATAGTGTAGAAAGTTACTTTTAAATAAAATTTAAAAATCAATTAAGTATTAACAATATATTATAGAAATTTATTGTAATGAGGGATTTTAGAGTTGAGTTGGGAAGTTCATGTAAACAAATATATTCATCCCCGCAACTAATGAACCATTATCTTAATAAGAGGTCCACATCCATTTTGACATCACTAATATAGACATAAGGATCATGATATATTAGGGTTTATATGTTATCACAAACCAAACCAACCAATGTTGGATACACTTCATATGTGTCAAATTCTTCTTTAGATGTTAAAGGAACACCATTTCCATGTAATTGCATATTTGAGTATTATTTAGGCGTGCCTTCCATATTCTCCGTAGAGACCATTAAAGGCATATAGATCTTTACATTTAAACCATAGCATGTACAAATCAAAGTATATTTCATTTCCTCATAAGATGTCAACTACAAAGTGTGAGGGTGCGTTTAAGATTGCAGGCATGCCTTTATAAGTGATAGATAATCTAGGGTAAGATTTTTCCATAATAAATTTACAAATATAATTGTTGGCTATTGATGGAATCCAATCGCTAATTTTTTTGCATTTTCGCTCCAGCTTCCATTATAATAATACAAAACACAAGAAAATGTGTCCATCAAACCGCATGGGATGGTGAAATATGCATGCATTTGTTTTGTTTCATGTCTATAATTAGAACGCCAAGTGTTAAAAATCCACATAATGACACACTTGGGGATGAATAATATCATTCGTGGAAAAGGTGTGGCCCATGCAGCGATTAATTTCCCATGTCCAATCAAAATTCACAACAACCCACACATGCCCCTTTTTTTAGTGATTGTTGAATAATGATGCCATCACAATCGTTGATGGGGAGAACTTCACATGACGTCGCCACCTTTGGATGTTAATTAAAATCAACATCTCCATGTCTCTAAATGCTACAGATAAAACTACAAACATATTTTCACTTTGGCAATATTTTTCTACCACTCCTTACATTCACATATATATCTATAAAAATTTTTGCCTCTTCTTCAACAACAACCATCATCCTCTTCAAAGGTATTCCATATACGGCATCATGTTGTTTGACCTTTTAGTTTCAAATTGTTTTTACTTTCTATTTTCACTTCCGCCGCACTTTTCACCTTCTAACCCCTTCATCTCCACCTCTCTTCATATCTTGATGTTTCTTTCCTTCGAATGTGATTCCTTCAAAACATTCTCTTCGGCTCCATCATACATTTCACATATGATTACTAGTTTATATTTTAATTATTATATGGTTATGGTGTAATTATGCCGAAGGCATTGATAATAGGGATGACTCTTTCCCATCTACAATGGAGATGTAGGTGGATGACGTAGATGACAACCATGCTTCATAGACATTACTTTTTTATTTTGATCCAATAAATGAGTTGTAGGAGGACATTGATGAGACGATTGTTCAAAGCACTAATTGTGATGATGTGCACAAATAGACCCACATATGTAGACACAAAACCCATTAGAATTGAATGTTGGAACTCGAGGAAGGTCTTTTCTTCAGATACACGGATCGGCGATGGACAAAAGTGGGTGAGGACGATTATGTTGAAGCATGACAAAACAACAATCGTTGATATTGTTATCTATACTTATATAGTTCCCCTCTTGTCTCCACGTTGGCATAGAAGACAAAGGTATCCTCATGCATGATTCACATTGTTTCATCATATCTACAAAGAAGTTTTCAATTGATCTTTTCTTTACCAATGCACTCGATAGCTTGTGCTAAGATGGGAGCCTCGAGACGGGTGACGATGGTTATCAACACATAAAGTAATGAAGTGTTGGATCTAAATTCCATATCCTTTGATGTATACCTCAATTTGTGCCAAATGGGAGCCATCAATCAAATTTTGGGCAAGTGCATCCAACATATAAGATAGGGAAAGTTGTGAGAAGTCAGAATTGCCAATACTTTGAGGTGAGCTTAGATGAAATTCCTTAGGTAGAGAAAGAAATGGGTAAAGGAAGATACAATAAAACTAACACTAAGACACCCCATAGATAACATCTATGGATATTCCTTTTCTCCAACGTGTCATGTTGTATTATCCTTTCTAAGGATTTATTGTGTTGTATTTTCTTATGGCAGGTTTAGTGTTGCAAGTGCACTAGTAAATGTGCCTCACTCTCCAAACTGTGCAATTTGAGGATTTTCAGTATTTCAAGCAAAATAGGGTTTTCTCGGTTGTCTTTTATGGCTACCGCAAAGCACAAGATTCTATGTGATGATTCCTAAAAGAGATGATTTCTATGGGTTGTGTTAATTTCAAGTTAAGAAAAAGGAGTTATTAAAAAGGCTGTAAACACTTTAAACAAATGTTTTTGGTAGTTTTAAAACCAAAGTTTGTAGCCTTTGCAAGCCCTCTCCACCGCCACTTGAAACATATCCATGGAGTTAATTTGACTAAGTCAAAGGACCATATGATTCTTGGTAATTTCCTTGGTGAGTTAGTTTGATTGTTTGGATGGTTTGAATATGTGGCAAAGACGTGGGCATCCTCATTAATATTTTTTTCACCCGTGTTCAATGAAAAGTTGCAAAAGCTATGGAAATGGGGTAAGAACACTTAAGAAACCCAAAAATTTAAACAAACTAGTCAATGGACCATCAGATAAGAAATAAGCAAGGATTCATTACTTTGCATGCATTAAACTTGAAATAAACAAGCAACCTAACATATCTAGCTATCCTCTATTCTTGAAAGCTTTTACAAATGAACCTAGTAAGAATTATAAGAAATCAATTCATGATTATAATAATGGGAGCTCACCATTAACAGCTTCAAGGCCAATGGTTCTTTACATTTACTCATTCTAATATGTGTAGTGCAATAGCAAAGCAATAGCCCAATAAAACAAATGAAATAAGCTCTTAACCCTAAGCAAAATGCTATAGTTTATGTTAGAAAGGAGGAGTGTTCTTAGAAATGGTCTAGGGGTAGTGGGCTATTTATAGTTTTCCATTTGGGAAAGTGGGAGACTTTGGGTGCATGTGGGACAAATGAATAAGCCAAAAATCACTTTAGTGAGTCAAAGTAAGATTTGACTAGGCTTAGAAGAGGTTAAACATGGTTTAGGGTAATTAACCTAGGTCTAGGCTAATTAATCTTATTTAGAGAGGAATTAGGGTTTGAGAGAGTTTTGAGAGGTCTAATTAATCCAATGAAATGGATTGATAGTCTAGGAAGCTAGTAGAAATAGTCTAGAAGGGAATGAGAAGAGGGTTTAGCCAATAAGGGACTATATTAACCTATTTAATTAATTTTAAAAGGAATACGATAAAAAGAATGTCATAAGGGGAGATTTAGAAGGGTTTAACTAACGTTGGAGTTAGCAAAAAGGTTGTATAGATAATATACCATATTTAAGCATACATACAAATAAAAGTGGATATTCTACCGGAAAAATATATGAAACATGAGATATAATTCAACACCATATTTAACGTGGTTCACCCAAAGTGTAGATTACATTGACCAAGAAACAAGCCAATATATTACCCAAAGCTTTCACATAATATATAATTGAAGATTTACAATCTTCCACACCTCTTAGATGTAGAGTACTTTCTTTCTCTCAAGATTTTCCTTCTTCTCTAATATTTCTCTCTAACAACTATTCTCATAATAATCATAAAATTCTTCAATTATTACTTCTAAACCCTATATTTCATGCTTATTTAGGCATATACAAACTTAGGGCACTTATATACAATTACAATCAATGTATATATATATATATATATATATATATATATATATATGTATATATATATATATATGTATATATATATATATATGTATATATATATATATATGTATGTATATATATATATATGTATATATATATATATATATATATATGTATATATATATATACTTTTATGCTAAAATTAGATCTAATTCCCATGAGTTAATTAAAAGCACTCACACAAAAGTAACTAATGCCGATTAGCCCTAACCAATGTCGGTTCCTCCTTGCCTAATCGATGCTAGTCATAGGCGACCAATGTCATCCCTCCATAACCAATGCCGGTTACTTTATTTTCCTGCAAGTTTCATTTTGAATGCTAATTTGAAGTAATTGAGCTTCATAACTCAACAATCTACCACTTAGAGATAAATTACTTGCACTATACATGTACACCATCATTCTTAGATCATTCCTTATCTTTGTTCCTTCCTCTTCAAGTCTCAAACTAGAATAACAAGAAAAGTGGAGTATAGCTCCAACTTCTCTATTGTTAATGGCTTCGTTAGCATATCCATAGGGTTTTCACTCATATGAATCTTCTCCAATTTTAGCTGCCCATCCTCCAATACCTAATGTATGAAGTGATACCTCAACTAAATGTGTTTCATTCTTGAATGAAACAATGAGTGTCAATGAATAATTTACAATCATCTTGCTCCCTTATTAACTCTTCCATGAACACGCTCATCCATATCATTTCCTTGCTAGCCTTTGTAGCTGCAACATACTCTATCTATGTAGTAGTCAAATCCAAAACCTTATGGAATCTTAAAATCCAGCTAACTTTTGTCCCACCTACGATGAAAATATATTTAGTAGTGCTCCTCCTTCCATTTAGATCTCCAGTCATATCTACATCAACATAGCCACATTGAGAAATATTTGAACTGCATAAAGCATAAGCGCATACTAGATGTCCCTCTTAAATACTTGATTATCCATTGGACTACTTTCCAATGCTTTTTACCTAGATTGGCCATAAATCTACTCACCACTCCCACGCTGTGCAATGATCCGGTCTTGTACAAACCATAGCATACTCCGAGACTCACTGGCTGCTCTAAAGCATATGTTACTCATTTCATGTATTTTATCTCCTCTTAGTATGATGGACACCGATCCTTGCTTAATTTAAAGTGTCCTTCCATAGGTGTACTTATAGGTTTTGAATCTTGTATGTTAAACCTTTTCAACACCTTATTGATATAAGTTTCTTGACAAAAATACAATATCTTGTTCTTCCTGTCTGTGTATTTGTATGCGAAGTATTATTTTGCACCTCCTAAATCCTTCAAAACAAATGTGTGGGATAGCTTTCACTTAAGGTCACCAATGCCTTGCATACTATATCTTGAAATAAGCGAGATCATCCACATACAAGAACAAAATAATAGAGCTCCCATTTTTAAGGTTCTTTAAATAAATACAATGGTCGGATTTACATCTCAAGTGACCATGCTCATGCATAAACTTATCCAACATTATGTACCATTTCCTTAGAGCTTTCTTGAGCCCATATAGACTCTTTTCAACCTACATACTAATTTCTCCTTACCCTTGACTTCGTACCCAAGCGGCCGTTGCATATAAATATCTTCATCTAAATCACTATGAAGGAAAGTTGACTTCACATCTAGTTTCTCTAAAGGAAAATCACGTACTACAACTAAACTCAATACAATACAAAAAAAAGTCATCTTTACAAAAGGAGAAAATATGTCACCAAAGTCAATACCTGATTTACGTGTAAATCCCTTTACTACAAGCCTTTCCTTTTACCTTTTCTGTCCACCTTCTACTTATTTGATCTTGTAAACCCACTTGTTGTGCAATTTAATGGAATCCCAAATATGATTTTGTTCCAAGGAGATCATCTCCTCATCCATGCCATGCTCCCACTCGATGTGGGTCTTATCCTACATTGCTTCTTCCAAAAAATATGCTTCATCATTATCACTTAATAATAAGTAAAATAGAGGAAGACTGTGTAAATCTTTCTAGAGGTTCACTTACCCTTTGAGACCTTCTCATAGTATTTTGGGGTCTTGGAGACTCGAGTCTAGACCTCATGTACATTTGTATCCAAATATGAAAGTACTCGCCACTAGTCACTTTTAATTGACGTCGATTCTATTAACCGATTTTGATTTGGCTCTATAGCCGATCTTTTGGTTTTATAAACCTGATTCGGTTAGGGTTGGTGATACCGATTATAGTGTAACCATGTCGCTATTATTTTTAATTCGAGAGTTAATTTTCATTTACAAACTTCTCAATCGATTCATCATTGGGTACCAAAATTGTATCCTGTAGATTATTTTTCATTCTATTCGATGTCACTACTCCTAATAATTTTAGAATTCTCTAAATCTCCAAAATGGAATCCAAAATCACGGATCCATAACAAATGAAAGTGCATATCTTGGATTTTTCAGCCAACTTTTTCCTATTTTCCTTATCAATATGCATAAAATATTCTAAACCAAAAAATTTAAGAAAAGAAAGATCTACCTCTTTTCTAGTCCAAGATTCCTCTTGTATTCCTCCATCTAGTGAAGTTAAAGTCCCACGGTTAATCAAATAAACCACTATATCAACATGCTTACGCCAAAAACATCAAGGGAAATCCTCATACTTCTAGCACATTCCATAATTATCTTGTTCATTTTTTTTGCAACACCATTCTCTTATGGTGTTCTTGGAATCATCCTTTCTCTATGTATTCTATTCACTAAACAATAATCATTGAAAGTACTACTACGGTATTCACCACCATTATCGGATCCAAGGCACTTTATTTTTGAATTTGATTCATTCTCAATAACGGTTTTCCATCTGTTAAAAGTATCAAAAACATTATATTTTCATTTAATACAATAAACCCATACCTTTCTTGTAACATCATAAATGAAAGTAACATAATACTGGCATCCTCCATGAGAAGCTACCTAGGCTAGTCCCCACACATCGAGTGTACAAGCTCTAATTTTCTGCTCCTTTTAGTTGACCCAACTTTGAGAAATATCACCTGCTTTTGATTTCCAAGGATACAATGCTCACAAAAATCAGGATTTAAATCTTTCAAATCTAATAACTTAACCTTAGCCTTTAAAATCTACATTCCTTTTTCACTCATATGGCCCAAACGATTATGCTACATGCATGTATTTGAATATGAAGTAGATAATACAGAAAAGGAATCACTAACACAGGTAGATAAATATAATGTTCCTACCTTCTTACCTCTTACCACAACAAAGTCACCCTTGGTGACTTTCAAGATCTGTTGTGAATGTAACCATGCTGACTAGATTCACCTAGTTTCGTACTGAAATAATATTCCTCTTGAGGCTTAACACCTACCTCACATCTTTCAATACCCATGTATTTTCATTCGTAGTTTTAGATGAACTTCCTCTTTACCAAGAAAAGCTGCAAGGTTTATCATCTCCCAAATAAACATGCCCAAAATTACCATAGACATAATTTTGAAACTTGACCCTTATTAGGGGTTTCTTGAAAGAAACTCCTAAATCTAAAACCCATGATTCTATTCTATTATCCAAATAAATAATAAGAGCATATTTCATTACCTTTCTTTGTCAAATTTTCTTTTTTTATTTTCGTCTTTGCCTTTGTCTCGGGTGTTGGTTCTCTTTATCCTTCGACCAACAATATTTTTTGCATGTCCTTTCTTTCATCATTTCCAACGAGTAATTGCCTTACCTTTAGATTTAGATCTGCCATCCCTTGAATTTGATTTTCCATTACTCTTCCTCTTGGATCTCTCTTTTCTCTCTGCCCTTTCTTTCTACATTCAAAGCATTCCCGGATGATTCCTCGTACTTTTATTGTAAATTTCTTCCTTCAAGATTATCGACCACATCATAAAACTTTAAAATATTATTAGTATATGTAGTATTACTAACAACCATTACCTAGTTATCCCAACTATTAGGCAAAGAACATAACAATAAAAGTTCTTTCACTTCATCATCAAACGGAATATCAACCGATTTTAACTAATTTATAAGAGATCTAAAATCATTCAAATGACTAGATGCAGATCCACCTTCATGCATCTTAGAACTAAATGGTTTTTCATCAAATAAAATTTATTTCAAGCACTAGGTTTTTCATATAAATTAGAAAGAGATTTCGTTAATCCTATTGTAGAAGTCACTACGTAATATTGGAAGCCATTGATGCTATTAGGATCAATCTTATAGATCTCGAAGCCTTTACGTCAAGAATCTTCCATTATTCATCAGTCATCTTCATAGGTGGAATTTTCATCCAATGGTAAGTACAAATCTCTTTGATACAGATAATCCTCAATTTGCATCTTCCATAATTGATAATTTCGGCTATTAAACGTCTCTACCTTGTTTTGTTTTCTTCTGCCATTTTTGTAGCTCCCACTTGATAAAAAACCCTCTGTGAGTAAATATGTCAACACACAAAACCCTCAAGCAAAGCTTTGATACCGATTATTGGGGTTAGCACAAGGTTGTATAGATAATATATCAGATTTAAGAATACACGCAAATAAAAGTAGATATTCTTCTAGAAGAAATATGCAAAACAAGAGATATAAATCAACATCAAATTTAATGTGGTTCACCCGAGTGTGGGCTACATCCACCAAGAAACAAGCCCATCTATTATTCAAAGCTTTCACAAGATATATAATTGAAAATTTGCAATCTTCCACACCTCTCATATGTACAGTAATTTCTTTCTCTCAACATTTTTCTTCTTCTCTAATAATTCTCTCTCTCATAATTATTCTCACAATAATCATCAACTTCTTCAATTCTTACTTCTAAACCCTAGCTTTCATGCTTATATAGGCATATAAAAACTTAGGACACTTAGCCATAAAATTACAATCAATAGATCTTCTTTTATGCTAAAATTAGATCTAATTCCCATGAGTTAATTAAAACACTCATACATAGGTAACTGACATCGGCTATCCCTAACCAATGTTGATTCCTCCTTCCTTGACCAATTTCGGTCCCTCCATAAGCTGATGTTGGTTCTTTGTACTTTCCTACAAGTTTCATTTTTGCATGCTAATTTTGAAGTAATTGAGCTCCATGACTCAACAATTAATGAGGTATTGTCAATTTGCAAGAAGGAGAATAGTTAGTGCAATATTAGGAATAATAGTGCTTTGATCAAACTACATGGTGTCTACATCACCAAATGTGACAACAGTATCCAAATTGACCTTCGTTCATAAACTCTTAGCCTTGTTAATATGGGTTTTGTTATTCCTAACATGTAAACCAACCAAACTTTTGAAGGGTGATTTTTGTGATTATTTTGGTATATGTGTTCGTTCTGCACCTGGTACATATGGTACACAATCTATTAGAAAAAATGCCTCAAATAAAGGTAATGTTGTGACAAATAAGAGCTTGCATTTGGGTATGGCGTGCCACCCGGTTCTTTGGGTGGGAATATTTGACACATTTTTGATGCTAGTGCCGGGGTAGATGTGTAAGAAAATAGGAAGCACACACATGTGAACCAACTATTTGACAAAATTACTTAAATAAACGTGATCTCATAGAAGGAAATGATTTTATTATATGCACAAGACATTGGAAAAATTATGGGCATCTCTTTGAAGTATTCTTGTTGTTTCACAAATGCAACCGATAGGTGTCCAACCAATTAGTTTCCATGCCCAACCTTCTTCCCAACCTACGCTAGGATAGAGGAATTAGATCAAGTCATAGTCATCCATAAAAGCATAATGAAATATTATTTTTTCCAACAAGCTCCCAACCTTAGCCAAAATGGATAGCTCCTCTATCAATGAGTTCATATGAGTAGGAAAAATTACATGTAAAATGTAGAAGCATATGCATGTTAATTATTTGACAAAATGCCTCTAAAATGTGTTCTCTTAGAATTTGTGTTAGTCTTTTTTACATAATGTGGTTTGATTATAAAAATGAGGACTCAAGGATTTGTGGTTGCATGAACAATAATGAATATAGGATCCTTTCATCATAATCAAGACACCTAACTAAGAATATGGATATATACACTTAGCAGAAGTTACATATTTGATAAAATTCCTTCAACGGTTTATCCTCTTTTACAAATTTTTGGTTCCAGGATTCAACAAAAGAGGCTAGTTAAAAAAATTGTAAGTTTTTAGAGGAAAATCCAAAACCCTATCAACAATAGGTCAATTTAACCTATGGAAACGGTGTGGATGTTTTTTCCTCGTGCTTGTTGAGTAGCCTTAGTTTTAGGCTACATAAATACCAAATCATGTCAAAATAAAAGGGGTTAGGAAAATAATTGTTTTCGAGGGTTCTAGTTAGAAGTATCATGGTGGATACATGTTTAAAGCATGAGAGCACAAACAAGCCCGCAAATGGTTTGCTTTGGAATTCATGAAGGTGATACAATCGCATCAAATGGAGTGATCGTGAGTTCTTCTTAAAACAAGTATGGATTCCGTTCCTCTTACATTAAAATTTTGTATTTTATTGTTTTCCTATTTGCATCTTAATTGATTTAGAAAAATAGAGGATGCAACTAGAATGAAAAAAATAAACTCTTACCTTGATCAAAAATACTAAAAAAGAAACAAAAACATTTTTGATCTCACACACCACGTGCATAAGTGCAAAAAAATTATTTTACCAACCTAGACATCTAGTATTATTATTAATGGTTCAAGACACCATAAAGGCATTAAATATAACTAATAAAGTCAATTTGATTCCCTAGAGAGACAAGTTTCAATTACCATTTTGTATTTCAGCCACTTGGGGTGCACTTCTATTTTTAAGAAAAATTGATTGGTTTTGGCTTTGAATTCTTGTATAGAGTTGGTGAAAGTGGAAACTACTCTTATGTACCTCTAGATCACCAATGTGAGAATTGAAACCAACTCTAATTTTCTTGCAAATGATTTCGTAAGATATATTTTTCAAGTGGGTTTTGGGGACCACCAATATTAATACAATAATAGTGTTTGACGTGCTTAAGATAATTGCTCTCGAGTCACCTTTCCCTTTTGAGCCTTATTTTTGTAATTGATTTCGTTAAATCCCTTTGAGTTCTTTGTATATAAGGAAGTATATAGGAATATTTTAAATTATCTTTTGAACTTATAACAAGTGTTTTTGTGACCCAAATTATACACACTTAAGCTATTTTCAGCAATTCCTGCAAACTCATAAGTTAAGCTGGATATTCCTCTTGAGGCTTCGATTAACTAAAATTAAGTGATAAGGGAATAGGTGGGGATAGTTAATATAATATATGAGGAAATTAACCTGTAAATAAATAAGAAAATGTAATAACAAAAGATGTAAAATGATCTAGAATAATATATAAAAGGAAACATGAAACCCTAATGTATACAAGAGAAAAGGGAAAAACTCATTGCTTGATAGATGACTGTCATAGAGTGTCATAGATCTGATTAGAAATTGTGAGAACAAGAAAAAAATATGTAGAGGTCCCGAAAAGGTTTCATCGTAGGATATGAGTGGACCGGGGCACTTGGAATAGGATTGGGGCACCAATGGGTGCTCAGGTATAAAAAAATACGTGCCACTGGTTTGGGAAAATGATTTGTGAATAGTTCTCATAGAAAAAGATAATCTATAACCTTCCCTTTTTCACATTATTTTCTCTGTATTACATATTTGAATGCTTCAAATATTCTAAGAGTAATAATAACTGCAAAAAGACCCAAAAGGAAGTATCAAAACCCTAAAAATAAAATATGTAAATGAATGGGTTAGAATGATGTCGGATGCCACTGATAGTGGGCTTACTACACTGAGAGATGCACTACATTTTGGACCCAAATGTATTTTTGGTGTGTATTTCCATGGAACATAATAGAATCCCCCTATAAAGTGTGATGCGAAACTCCATAGCTTGTTCCTCGATGATGAAGCTATGTGGATGCAAATACGATAGGTGGATGCAACTCTAGATGAGTGATAGGAGTAAAATTATGCTAGGTCCTTCATTATTGTCTCATAACTTTATATTTATAGGGTTCTCTTGGTATAATTTCGTAATTATCCCAAACTGACTAACAAGTAAAAATATAAGAAGAATAAATGCCTAGAAATAGTCAAAAAAGTGGAGGAAAGTTTGAAAAGGCTCACACCACCTAGGTTGGGTAGTGCCCATGGGTGCCCTAGTTAAGGATTAAATGATGGGAAAATGCTAAAACAGATCGGGCATTTATATAAAATGAGTGGGAAAGATGAAATAAAAGTAAAATAAGATGCTCCAAAGATAGGGGTTAATCAATACTTTCTTCACTCAAGAACCTTTTAAATAGTAGTATGAGACCTGGGATAAATAATGTCTCGAAGTGCATGATTTTGTGACTACATTTTCCCACACTTTATGTTTATCAATTGAAATCTCGATTACATAAAGTAGATAGAAGTCTGAACCTAATGTCCATGAAGAGTGTACTAGAATCATAGTGAAGGACTAGATAAAAGCATGCAATGACAAAAAAATATGGAGTGTGGAATCTAAATATGAAAAATAGAAAAATCTGATATTGAAAGTTATACGCATGGAGTGCCACACCCAAATGTATTGCAAAACCAAAACTCTTTGCATGACCCCTAGTAATATGGAACACCTTAGGGAACCTTAACCGAGTTGTTTGAAATTATTTAACACTCTTACAAGTCATATTCCTAAACCCTCTTAGCTTATCAATCACTTATGGTGACATGGTCATTTTAATAAAACACGATCGGTTCTAGCTTACGGTTGTCGCTTAGCTTAAGAGAAATTGAAAACCACTACCTCCTACCTCTAGATTGCCAACAAGAGGATCATAACCCACCTCCACCTCAACGGAAATTCCTTCGAAACTAATATTTCAAATGGGTTTGGGGCCACTGTGGTCGTTGTGCGACAAAGAGCTATTGATGTAATTACAATAACTAGCCACGAAGCTGCCCTTGTAAATTTAACTCTTCTCATCGTAATTAAATTCTCCCTGAGACACAATGAATTCTCTATATATGGGGAAATAAATAGGAATAAAAAATTTGTGATTTAACTTGAAAGAAGTGTGTTTGAGACCTAGTTGTAAGCACTTTTCTTTGTATTGGATAGTTTTCTCAACCTTATCTACAATCCCCTTTTGACTCTCCATTGAATTCTAGCCACATGTGTGACCTCGTAATACCTTTACAATGTTATGTATAATTTTATTCAATATTTTATCTTGTATAAATGAATTTTGAAATGTATGGTGATTTTCTCTCTCCACCCTCTTCTCTCTCTAGAAACAACTATGATACTTGATTGATTTGAAAATGTAAATGAATTGGGAAATGTGAATTGGTTTGAAATGAAATGATAATGGACATGAAATTAAAATGGTAATGACATTGTAAATGGAAAATTAAATGTCTCTTAACTTTCACTCTCATCCTTACTCTCTCTAGTACAAAAATATTAAGTGCGACTAAAAGTGAAAGCGTGAATGTAAGAGAATGGAAATTTGTATTCTTCCTATCCCCTACCTCTCTCTCTATTTCTCTTCTATTTAATTGAAATTTTTAGAAATGATGAATGTGTGGATTTATGCTTGATTGTAGGGAATTTCCTTACTCATTTCTAGAGGTGACACAACGTTGGTTGTAGGTACTTCAAAAGAAGGATTAGAGTGTGATATGGAATTAAGATATTGTATATTGATATAAATTACGAATGTTAAATGAAATTGAATTAAAGAGAATTGCATTATAAAAAGTAGTGTGTTGAAGACTATTGTTCCTCTTGAAATCTTATATTTCAAGCATTGTACATGGAAAACTATGTTGTTTGTATCTTCCTTGTGTTAAAGCTACCCCTGACAAAACTAAGAGGAGTGACACATAATTAATGTAGGAATAACTATCTTAGCTAGATAAATGAGGAATATAGTTGAAATTTGTAAATGTGTAAAAGCATATCGTTCACTACATAGTTGTTAATCCCATTTGAATTTAAATATGGATCTAATGGTTTAAACGCTTAAAAACATCTCTGCCTAATAGTTATCGTGGTTCATAGATAAAATAAAAATGTTTGGAAGTAACTTATAGATTTTTAAACCATATAAATATAATGAGTATTAAACCTTTGGTTCACCCTCCCTCTAAATCATGCCCCATCTATGTTTTCAAAACCCTAATGTCTTAAGAAATATTTTAATCCTCATAATTAGACTTCTTGTCCTACATTAATAAAATTCTTGAAAGACCATTTATATAGCTTAAGTGTCCTTGCACAAAGTGTTACATAATTTTACTAACCTTGTCATTCAAAGGGTATATAGGAATATCACTTCTTACAAGCACAAGTCTACTCATCTTAATGCACGAGTTAGAGTTCAATGTTCACGTTGGATCTTGGTGTCCTAGTGGTCAACTATATTCTTAAGAAGATAGTTTGGGATACCTTTACATTGAATGAACCCTTCATACGATCTTCATGACACAATTGGAGGTAGTGCACTAGTGTAATATGCATTAAACTCATGTTAGTGATCTCTTTATTTCCTTAAAGATAAATATATCACCTTGAGCACAAAAAATTTACACATTTTTCCCTTATGAAGGTTTAATGGGATAAATATGTTATCACACCTTATCTTGATCTATAGTCAGGCATAAGTCACGAGAGAAATTAGAATTAAATTAAACCTAATGGAACCCTTTATAAGTTAAGTTTTAAATGAAAGTGAGAAATTGTAGTCATGAGGTACCTCAAATGGCACGAAGGCTTTGCATGACAAGGAAATTTGATTACTCAAATTTTGTCTTGTGGCAGTGTAAAACCATTGAGTAGAAATTAATGTATTACATTGAGTGACCACTTATGACGTTAATGAACAAAGAAACTATGATGTATTGTTACCAATCATTGTAAAAATTACCTTAGAAGGATTTTCAAACGCATAAAATTGTATAACTTTTACATTTGAACTCCATTTATCCCTCTTAGATAATTGTGACCCTTAGTTGTAGATTGCCATGTTCTTTCTCATCGGTGTAGTTTCCCCATCCATTATTTTTTTTTAAGTTAAAATATCATGGAGCGTCTCTTAAGGGTATTGGTGAAAGAAACATTGGTGCTTTTTTACTAAACAATTTAAATAATTCCTTGGAAGAAAATTTTAAAACATATAGTTGTTGGGTTGTCTTGTTATATGCTTTAATACCGGGTTTTGAGAGTGATGAAATGAGTTGTTAGTACGGGGTCACCACTCCTTGTAGAAAAAATTCACTAATTGTAAATTATGTGTCATTTGAATTATAATTGTTCTAAAACAATTCCAATAAGAATACAAAGTAGTCATGTAATATTAATGGAAAACAAGAGTATTAAATAATATATTTGATTAGGAATAAAGTTATGCTTGAAGTCTTCAAAATTTATTTAGTCATTCTCTTTTTGTTAACAAAAAAATAATACGAATTGTTCTTGGAAAAATAAAGAATTTGGGAAAACACAAACTCTTATATAATAATAAAAAAATTATGATGTGTAAATGTTAAATCGACTTAGTCTAATTGTTCAACTATACAAAAATATAATACGAAAAATGGGGAACTATGATAGAAAGATGTTGTAGGAAGAGGTATCTTGAATCTAAATCACCCTTGAATTCTAAGAATTCCTTCCTTGACCTCACAATAGTTCCCCTTTTCTAACAATGGTAAAATTTAAACATTGAATATACGTCTCGAAAAGAAGAACCTTAATGTCTTGATAGATCCTTTTCGTAATGAGGATAAAATTAAACATTAATTAATCATATTTTGAGAAACAAATCTTGAACGTAAGAATCAATATTGGGAGGCTCATAGGTATTTAAAATGAATTTAATTAACAAATGAGTTGTGGATAATTCATGGAAATATACAAAGGAACCAACAATGCATCCACTTTTAAAGGCTAATGCTATACGAAAATAAAGTATTTGAAGTTTTAGAAAAAGGAAATTTTAAACCCTTACCATTTTAATTCAATGGAAACTTATAAGGTTGTTATTATCTAGTTTTGTCCCTCCGGTAAAATTGGACAAATAGGACATCACATAAACAAAATAGGAAGATTGATTAGGCGAGGGATCGGCATTTTGGGATTATTTAGACGGGTTGAAGAGGACCAAACAAATTGCATATGAGATTAGGAGTTCAAGCTAGTTTGGGAATGAAGTAGCTCCAAAGTCCAAAATTTGGGATCCGAAGGTGAGGTCGTTTAGAGTTATAGGCAAGGTCAAGGGATGAACAATACCAAGGGGGATAAAAAGATCTCGAAACCCGAAGTCGAATTTCAAACTTTAGGATTTCTACGAGTTTTGGAGATATCAATGATGACCGAATTGATGAACAATAACCAAAACTCCAAACTTGAACTTTTTTGTGGATGGGTTTATGCGGAAACATTTGCAACTATAGAATATCAAATCCAAAACATACAAATACGAGATCTAAAAATCCCACAAAATCTGATGAGTGGAAGTATAAAAAGAATAATCAAAACCACACCAAAGTACGCACACATAACACATCATGTACCTTGGTTCACGTAATATGAGCTATGTCCACCAAAGATAGGTATCTCATATGTATAATATAACAAAATATTAGAAAACAACTCTTACGCATAAGAGTACATGTATCTCTACAATTGTATCTCTTCCTCAAGATCTACAACTAGATTTTCTAAGTACACTAAAGCGTGCCTCCATACCACCACATGTGTCTCCTTCAAATCTCTAATTGGATCTATCCGAGAGCACTAAATTGTGGCTCTAAAACACCCCTAGATCTCACACACTGAAGCTACACCGCATCTACTACGTAACTGACCAAGATCTCACTGTACTATGAATCTAGAAACAAGACCTCTAGATGGGTCTACCAATGTGCAACCATAACCATGCACAAAGAATTAATTGTCTCCTCCACCACCGCATGCAATCAACTTGCAAACATGAATACAACTTCATCTATCATACTACATTCCTATGGATCAATAATACATCATGATCTCATGGATATGTAATAAAAGATCTCAAAACATGGTGATCTACTAGAATGCGAAACAACAAGATCTGAAAACAACATGTGGATCTAACAAGAAGAAACACAAAGTTCTTTGCATACTATGCAAGCCATTACATGAGACTAAACAATACAAAGGAAATACAATAGAGGATAATATGATCTTCTCACCAAAAGTGTACCCGCACTTTCATTTTGTTTAACTTCTCTCACGTGAAATATCTTGTCTTCATGCAATCTACTTTTTTTTTTCTTCTTTGTCTTCATCCTTTCAACCAAGTACTATGCTCTTCTTCTCATCTAGCACCTCTAACCCTAGTTTTCTAGATTATATAAGCCTGTAAAAACTTAGGGCACAATATCCATGAAAATACATCCAATAGATTTTTACGTAAAACAAAATCTATATTAAATCCCATGACTTATAAATAAAACACTTCCACACAAGTAACCAATTCTCGGTTACATCCCGACCAATGTCGGTCACTTCTTACCAATGTTAGTCATTCAGGTAACCCGGGATTACTTTGTAATGCATCCTCAGGTGAAGCTATTTAGCTTCACTGACCTAATAATTTCCCACTTAGAGATAAATAAATGAACCTTTGTTCTTGTATCATCTGCACAACACCATCATCTACACACCGTGAAGACCATTTATTCTTTCCTTCACCAATTCTCTCAAAAATAAAACCAAGAAGATCAAACCATATTCTTAAACCAAGAAGATAAAATCATGACTTACCTTGAACTGCATGACTTAAGCTACAACTGATTCGTGACACCAAACCTCAAGCTCCCATTGAATCCTAACACCATACCAATTGTTGGTATCGGAAAACAAGCCAACCTAGCTCCTCATGCAACAAGCCATCATGACTAACACACCTACAAGAGCTCTAATAAAACCTAAGTGCTGATCCTCAATCACATCGTAGCCATACCTATAAAACAAACCATATTCTCCAACCATCTATCCATGTCTCCATGCAACCACCAATGCAAATGACCGGACAAGTCAAACTGGAATATGAAAAGAAAAACATTATCTAGGTAAAGACAACCCAAATGATTTTTACTTGCAATAGTGGGTGATCAATCCACAAACCTACATAGCTCAAAGAATCCAAACATAGCAATCTAAAAATCCAACCCTTCATAAACAAATAGCATGTCTAAGTCAATCATCTGTAGATAACATCTCCCATAGAGTAACATAGTAGCTAGAGGAAATCCAAACATTCCCTAACCATTCTCAAAGGATTCCATGTTCAAAACAAACATTTACATCATCATAGACTCACACAATAGAATATATACTCATGTACAAACTCACCATGTACATTCGTCCATATCTTTAGGCTCTCTAGAAGCTCCAAGCTAGCCACGGACAAACTGCAAAGCTAAATATGAATCTTGTGCTCATTAAGGCCAAATAACAAACATCCATGCTAAACCATGCCAAAAATACCAAGTGAAAAGACCAGCAAACATGTCATCAACATACTCGCACAATCAACCTAGATGAAACAAAAACAAAGGCACTATATAAAAATGGTAACACCATCTATTGTTAAACTTGTGACCAAAGCGACCAGGTCACTACCTAACCCGACCACGATTAATCCTAAATGACACTAGTCTATGTAACTAGAAGATTTTATCCCTTTTTACCCTACAAACTCTAAAAATTTCCTATCATCTAAAACTAGTTGAATAAAAAAATACCATCCCAAAGGATATCTAGGCACCGGAGAATAAACCTAAATTTACATCACAAAGCAATAAAATAAAAATACTTGCAAATTCGTGACTTCCTTCCAAAACCAACTTGTGCCTCCTACCTCTCTAAATAGTATCAATTTCCTCTCACTCCGCATGTGCATCATGAATCCAATCTGCATGATGCCAACATCCATGGCTTGCTCCCACTAAACATGAAATCACTGGCGGTGCCTCTAACACAAAGCTCAATAGCTAATATGTAAGTGAGAAATAATTTAACCAAATGAAAGAACTATAAAATTGATTCCCTTTCTTCTCGATAATACTTCTACATCACGAAGTTTGGACTTCTTGTGAAGTAGGTGAATATTCTTCTTTCCATATGTGTGTCTTGAACATCTCTCATTACTTGCAACTGTTGTGTCTAATCATGATTTTTCATTGAGGATCTCATCATTAGACTATAAACCCTTGTCCTCGAGATTCCACGCAACAGGAAATAAAAGTTAAACAACACCAAAAACCATGGTGTAAATATGTGCGCACTATCCATACATAATATCAGTTGATCCAAACAAATTAAATAGAACATGAATCATATAGAGATACGTAACTCAAAATCTCAACGGAATAAGCGAGATGACTCCATCCTCTTCCGATCTATACCAGGAAGTGATCTACACCCTCTTTTCCATGTACACTCTATTCAAGAAACTCAATCCTCCAAATCGGAAAACAACCATCTTCCCTCTCCTACTACAAAAACCCCTATATAGATAAGTTGGCATAGATACCGGCCATGATCATCTCCTAACAAACCATGGTTAGTTGATCGACATCTTGGTTCCTCTCCGTGGATGACCACGGTTCTTAAAATGATGTTGATGTTGCTAGAGTGAACCCAATGCCGCACAATTTGACATAGACCACCACACCAAGTGCCAACTTTGACCGAAGGCGATAGTTGAGCTAAGCCGGTCATTTCAAGAAGCATCCAAATCTCGTATAAAAAACAATACAAAAAAACATGCGAGTAAATTGCATCAAGATGAATTACATCACCTTACCAGTACAATATACTAACCCACATCTTTAAATGAAGAACTTGACTTGCTGATGGAAGCCCTGTCTTGTTTTTGTGCTACTGACCCTCTACCAAATCATGTGCATCTAAGCTGCAACAAGGATGCATACCTTATCCTTTTCTCTCGTCTAGATCTAAAATCCAAATTAGTGCACACGCTATTAAAACAATAAGTAATAGAAAACCAAGATAAAACCATACCTCTGTAATGGGAATCTAAAATTTGAACACCATGCTTGTGCCTCTAAGAACCAGGATGCCTCAAAAACAATATACCTTCCACGAATCTATCCATTTCTTCATATATGTGATTTTATGTTTAAAACTAGGTTTCTAAGTAATCGACCATAATCACCTCAGAAACCGACCATGTCACACTTGTAACTAACCACAATCACCCCGCCAATTTTGGTTGTCACTTAACTCGATGTTGATCACTATAATTTCCAGCAACCTTATTCTTCCAACTCCCACTTGAGATTCAATCTCATCCTGGGATTTTCACATTAGTAAAAATACCCTACTCTCATACATATGGATTAATAACCACTAACAAAACCATGAAGAAAAACCTTGCTTTGAAATAGCCAAGCTAACCAAGCTATGATACCACTTGTTGGGGATGGGTCTATGCGGAAACATTTTCAACCATAGAATATCAAATCCAAAACATGAAAATATAGATCTAACAATCCCCACAAAATCTACGGCATTGAAAGTATAAGCAAGAATAATCCAAATTAGAAAAAGTACACACACATAACACAACATGTATCGCGGTTCACCCAATGTGGGATATGTCCACCAAAGATAGATATCTCATATATATACTATAATAAGAGAATACAAACCAACTCTTACGCACAAGAGTACATGTACCTCTATAAGATTATCTCTTCTTCTAGATGCTTGAGTACACTAAACCGTGCCTCCATACCACCACCACTGTGTCTCCTCTAGATCTCTAACTCTGGATCTACCCGAGTGCACTATAACCATGCCTTTAAAATACCACCGGATCTCACATACCTAAAGCTACCCCTGCATCTTCCACTATGAAACCAAGATCTCATTGTAATATGAATCTACAAACAAGATGGTATACCTCTATATGGGTCTACCAATGTGCAACCATAACCATGTACAAGAAGTAATCTCTCCTCCATTCTTTGCATCAACCTAAAAATATGAAGATAACTTCCGCTACCATACTAGATTCCTATGGATCAAAATACATCATGATCTCATGGATCTATAATACAAGATCTCACAACATGTGGATCTATAAGAACGAGCAATAAAAGATCTCACAACAACAAGTGGAACTAATAAGAAGAAACACAAAGATCTTTACATATGCAAGTCATTACATGAGACTATATAATACAAAGGAAATACATTACAAGATAATACCATCTTCTCATCAACAACGTACTGCACTTTCCTTCTTTTCAAATTATCTATATTAAAGCTCTTGTCTTCATGCAATCTACTTTTTCTTCTTCTTCGTCATCCTTTCAATGAAGGATTATTCTATTTTTGTCATCTACCACCTCTAACCCTAGTTTTCTATCTTATATAAGCCTAGAAAACCTTAGAGCACAATAGCCATGCAATTATATCCAATAGATTTGATTTTTAAAAAAGCTATATTAAATCCCATGACTTATAAATTAAACACTTCCGCATAGGTAACTAATGTTGGTTACTAGTAATGGTGATATCGGTCACCGCTTACCGATGTTGGTCACCTGCCCGATCGATTTCTATTATTGCTCGACGAATGTTGGTCACCTGTGTAACCAAGTCACTTTTTAATAAATGCTCCAATGAGTCTATTTATCTCTACAACCTAACAAACCCTCGAAATCTCGAAAACCCTAAAAATGTAAATGTTTGAAACCCGAAGTCTCAAATTCAAACTTCAAGGTTTCGGCATTTTGGAACATTGAATCCCTAGTGCATGTAAATCATGACTTGAATCTAAAACTGGAATCGATTTTTAAAATTCGGGGTTTTGGCATTTTGTAGTTTTCATGAGCTTAAGAAGATGAACATTAACGAAAACCTCACGAAAAATAAATTCGAACCTCAAAAAGTAGATCAACCATTCACATTTATCACGATATGACACCCTTGTCTTTAGATGGCCATAATTGTTGACTCGAAGCTTGGATTTGCACAATATCGGACTTTAAATTAATGGTTCCAAATTTCTCACCTACCAAAATGATGAGGTATGGGCTTCTTTTCTTTCACAATAAGAAATGTATAATGGATTATGGGCTTTCAGCTTACCCATCAATCCCACTAGGAAAATGATGGGTTTTTCAGAGATTATAGTGCATTTTGATTTTCTTCCATCTCTCTCCTCATTTCCTTCCTCTATAAAATTTAAGGGGTTTGTATGTAAAAAATTGTTGATCACTTTTCTTCTCCTATGCACCGCATTTTTCTTGGGATTTCAAGCCTTCCTCAAATCCTTGTAATCGCTTCATGCCTCTCTCCCACATACGATGTACTATGTAAAATTTAAATAGAAATAAGATTATATTACGTGTTATTCAAATCTTTACATAATTATAGTGTTTTTCTTACCTTTATTTACAACTTGGGTGTTTTGTGTATATTCTATGCTCATTGTAAGATCTTGGTGTGGTGTGATCATTCAAGAATGTAGATTATTTTCATTTCATGTTTTTGTTGCATGTTGTCCAACCTACCTAGGATTCATTATTTCTCAATTTTACGGGAAGGGAAGTGATTAACACTCCTTTCTTGGTGTATCATGTTAGGTTTTGGAGCCTGTTTTTCATGTGAGAAAGTGTTGAAGACCGTACATTAAGAGTACTATACACTTTCCACAGCTTGTCTTCCTGGGGTTTGGGGTCGGAGTTGGACCTCGAGAGGGGGTCCGGCGCAGCCCCAAAAAAATTTCCTTAAAATGTGCCCGATATATCAGAAACATGCTTTTCTCATATGGGTAGGATTTTCTACCCATAGGTTTATGGGACGATTTTGGCCCATGGTTTCAATTCCACGGTTTTGTAAAACTACTTAAGAAGTTGTCTACTTAGATGGTTTTATGCATATGGTAGGATAATGTAACATTACGAGATGTTTTTGAATTCGGGTGTGAATTCGTAGAGTTTGTTGAGCATAGCTCCAAACAGAATCTGGGTATTGTGTTGAGAGAGCAGCGGTGGCTTGTAATAAAATCTAAGCAAGTGATTCTTGTTGGACGTAGCCCAAATTGGGTGAACCACGTTAAATCTTTGTCTCTTTGTGTTGTGTTTTTTTTTCTCGCAATTTTATTTGAAATCTATAACATTTTTCGCATATTATTTTCTCATTGCAATTCTCGTGAGCGATTATTCCACATTTTTATCCCTTATTTCCTAACATATCACCACTTCTAGTGTAGGTTTATATCATGCACTCATTCTTTCCTATCACCTTTGAAGAATTAGATTAGGATTAGTCATTAGTTCCTCCTACATTAGGAGTAGTTAGTGGTAGGTAGGTTAGGAGCAGGAACCGGCCTTCTTTGAAGAGCTATCCCATTTCGCAATGTCCCACACTTAGGATAGCTCCATGTTATGCAATCACGCTCAATGCCCCATAAACCACCGGGGTATGGGGGTGCTATTATTTTGACATAACCATTATATAATGGAAAACTAAATGTAATAAATATGTAAACCATCAATAGGCCATGTTGTGGAGTATGCCTATCCTATGTGTCTTACCATAGTTGGGTCATTTTCATGGTTTACGTCATTTAAGTAATAAATTGATGTGTACCCTATGTTATCTATTATATTGAGTGGGTTCATGATTATGTAAGTGTCTTATGTGAAGTTGAATTTTTTCTGTTTGAACCCATGTGGTGTCGTGTTATGAGCAATGGAATACAAAATAAATATATTCCACAAAATTTATTTTTCTATTTTGGTGTTGAAATTTTGGGAATTACATATGGTATCGAAAGAGGTTCATGCTCTTAAACCTCTGGGAGAGATTGGAGTTGTGATGATCTTTCATGGTGGTAGTGGAGATGGGAAGTTTAACATGATATATGTTGTGATGTGAACAATGTTGTAATTATTATTTTATGGATGCACATGTTGTGCATATCACTTAATGTGCATTTGTTATCATCTTGATGTGCTTGTGATGAGATTATTCACTATCCTTTTCATGGAATCAATGAGGATTTCACGTGTGATGTACCACCTTGTTTTGTATGAAAATAACATTATTTCAGAATGCAGAGTGTTGGAATGTTTTGTTATAATGTGATATGAAGGTGTGTTGATGTGTTGCATGAAAAAATTGGTGTAGATTGAATTGGGTTGTATCATGATGTCAAATCCTTTGTGTTGTGATGAATCAAAGTGTGTCACCACAGTGTATTACAATTGACTATATGGTGTAATGTTAGTCATTGGGTTTCATCATACATATAATTCATATAATATGTCATGTGTACTATGTGGAAACGTGGTGTATTGTAACCCATGAAAGTAACGATTATGTTATACATTGTATATATACCATGCATAAGACACTATTGTTAATGTGTTAGTAATGTAGTTATGTGTTATGTTGTGAACCTTACACTAACTGACCCTAAGGGAAGAAATTGGTAAAAAGTGTATGTTTGGAGAGAGGAAATGAGTACCATTGACCAATCACTCATGTCAAGTATGAGATAGGAGGTGGAGTCTTACATAGACTGAAAATCCACCTCTATTTTTTTATTATGTATGGAAAATTACCCAATGTCAACCATACATATTATGTTTCATAGCAGACACCTTAGGATCGGTAGATGAAAAATTGTACTATTTTCTCTCTCCCTATATGGTTTTCGTATAGATGACCTATGTGTACCTTAGCATTGGTGTACCATTGACCAGTCACTTGAGCTGAGTATGAGATAGGGAGTGGAGTCTTACATAGATTGAAAACCCACTTCTGTTCATTTGGTATGCATGGCCACCATGTATATTGTGTTTCATGAACACCTTAGGCTCAGTGAATGGAAACTATACACCCCCATCTTAGACTATGTTTAGACTATGTTGAGCCTTGTGGGAGTATAAAGGGATGATTTAGGTAGAGATTATGATAGCCATATTTATTGATATGTATTTTTTTGTGAGTTGAGGCTCGATATACGAGTGCAGTAACTCGACGAGTACCCTTTAGTATCGCATAAGGCCATATAGTTACTATAATGTGTTATTTTTCTATATGTATTTTATTTGTAAAGTGATCATTATCTCTTTTCATGTCAAAACCAGTTGTTTTCTTGATTTAGGTGTTCTTATATTTTGGACATTTTATTTGGTACATTGCACTAACATGCGGAGTTTTGCACTAACTAAGGCTCATTTTTTTACTAATGGAAAATATGTTTTGAAAGGTACTATACCCTTGTACAACAAGGTTCAATGGCTAGATTTTGAAAATTTGGCATACCAAAAGAGATCAAAATTAAGATTTAGGAAATAAGTGCAACACCAAAAACATTCTCTTAAAATCACGGCCTAAAACCAAAGTGACCCTACTGACTAAAAACATCTAATAGACAAAAACGTCATAGAAACAATAGTTTCTTAGTAGAAACAATAGTTTATTAGTAGAAACACAATAGGTGAGCAGCCCAAATATACCATTGATAGCACACAACAGGACAAGAATCATGTCTTGTCCGAGACAATGGAGGGTTTAGATTTGGTGTATCCCTTCTTTTTTCTATCTACCACCTTCCAATCCTCCTTTCCTTCTTCCACTGAGATTGAAAGAACAACTTAAAGTGACTTGAGAGGTATGTGAACCTCAATAAGTGGTGTTAAATCACAATCTATCACTGAAACAACACCCTGAGGAGATGAATCTTAAGGTTTCTTCTCTATAGTCTTCAGAATCTCTCCCATGAAGGGCGAGTTATCTTGAAGGGGTTTCATGACTAGGTCAGTATAAGGATTGATTGTTAGATATTCAAGTAGAGTATCCTTCCACCATGCAGGTTTTACCTTGCGTTTGGAATGTTCACAATCCTTATAAATATGACCGATTTGAAAGCAACATTGACATCTAAAAGCAATACCCTCGTAGTCTAATCTCTAGATCAACTTCTATCTACAAATTGTAGATTTATTTCTATTGGTAGGTCTTAGGAGGTATGAAGATCTATAAGGATTCAAGCATAAATGGTATAAATGTAAATGGTTGTCTTACAATCAAATTTCACACATGATCCTAGAGTATCACATATGGCAAGCAAGAAAGATCTATTCCGAGCTTAAGTGGAAGACGACAAGCGTGATACAAACAGGTAGGTATCACGGGAATCTTTTAGGGGATTAAAGGATGGATACCATGGCTTGGACATGAGTTTGTGTTGACCCCAAACCAAATATCTATTGAAAATAAAATCCCTTTCCTCGGGGTTTCAAAGAAAACAACGAAATATTCCTTGGCACAAAGATAAAGCTCAATCTTACGATGTATTTTTATCTCCATCTTTGAACAATCGAGTCATGCGATTGAGAGAGTTTAGGCCAAAATTTGTGAAACCTATAAATAAGGACGAGTGAGTAATATTTTCCTCCTTTAATACCTTGTGTAGTAGATCTTCCTCTATCTTTAGCATCGAGATCATATGAGAGGGTTTCAAGGGCTTATCCAGTCCGAATACGAGTCATTGGATGTTGGGAAGTGACTTCAACAAAGGAATGGCCTCCATTCGATGCCCCTTTTGATTATTTTGAGTTGTATTCCCCTAGTTGATCCTGCTTCTTTCCCATAAATAGATATTCTTCGGGTATGTGTTATAGAAGGTGCGCAGGATCATGGATATGTTTTTTCCAGACGTCGTTGCATTTTTTTAGATATTTGTCTCCCACTAGTTTGAACTCGTCCTCTACACTATTCATAATTATATTTTCCTTACCAAAAGTCGTAAAGGTAAAGCCAAATCTACCTATGTGATCACTCTTTGCCAAGTTTTGTTACGAGGATTACGTGGATGGGTGCTTCCTCCTTGCTTGACAAAACAAAGGTCAAACCATGATAAGTTGATGCCTCCAGTTTCCTCTCTATTCACTCACTAAATGATGCTAGCTTGGGGAGAAACAAATCCATTCATTCCCTTGTCATCTAGCCCTAGGTGAGGATCTTGAGGTTTTGTATCGTCCTCACCTCTGTTGTCACTTCTGCCACCGAAGGCGGAGGAGTTTCAAAGAAATTTTTGTCGGAGTTCGGAGAATCATTTTTAGGGCTCATGAGGAGGAATTCCACTCCACTAACTATAGCTAATTAGCCATTTTTTCTTAGTTTTAAATTTTCTTTTCATGTTTAAAATTTTTATAGCCTACTTTAAGGCTTGGATTTTTTTCCACATGGCATTTGATATGGATTGTTATGTTGGTTCTAATGTCATAATGTGTTGGAAAAGGGTCATGGGATTCTCAATGGAGTAGTTGGACCTATAAATCTGTTTCATTGTATGGGGTATGCTCTAAGGGGGTCATAGCATTGTGTACTTTTTGAACTATAGGTTACTACACCACTTTGGTTGGGGTAATAAGGCTCTATGTTTCTAGGGTAATAGAGAGTGATATGGCCTCATTAAAAGGAGATAAGGAGATGGGGCTCTATGGTTTAGTGACATGATATTCTTGATGGGGATCTATAGTTGAGTGGTCCAATATTCTTGATGGGGATCTTTGGTTGAGTGACCCAATATGGAGAAATAAGGAGATGGGGATCTTTGGTTGAGTGGTTTGTCGTACCCAAAATTACATGTGTGACATTATCACAAAATAGTTCTGAGGTCCCAGATGATGATTCATATCCTTTCGGAAGGTGTTTGAGTTCCAAAACCCATTCGCAAAGTGAATATTTATAGCCTAGACATTATTACTTAGCCCTCGCACACTTTTTCCTAGCTTTCTGGGTATATTCTAGACTAGTTTTGACTGTAGTGTCAAAACCACCACCCCGCTTGGGTGGCGGTTTTGTGACCGCCACCTAGGCATGGCGGCGGTTACTGAAACCACCACCCTAGTAGGGTGGCGGTCCTAAAACTGTCTTCCTTTTATAAATGGCTTGACCATGCCGGCTAAATTCCTATAAATACCATGCTTGTATGCGAGGAAAGCACGGAGAAGAATTTATATCCTTGCCATTGTTGAAGTTTTTTCCTTCTTGATAGAAATTTTTAAAGCCCAATCACAAATCAATTGAAGTTTTCCTTCTTCCACCCCCATCATTTCCTAGTTAATCAATCCAAGATGCTAAGTTCTCCCACATAATTATTCTTTTGTTTTTACTATACTCACATCAACTAGACTCACGTGAACATGGAAATTGAAAGGAAAACTGAGGGAATAATTTCAACTAGATTTACCATAGTACATGTATATCCAGGTTGGATTGTTGCTTTCTTTATTCAAATTTTCAAGTTAGAATTCATTGTTTCAGACTCATATCAAATAGAGTAGCTAAATATTTCAATCATTTCAATTATTAAATAGTCAATAGAGTAGATAAATTTAGAAATTCATTCTTTAAAGATTGTTAGGGAAGTTGTAGAGGATAGTAGTTTCTCTGAAACAGTGACTATTCTCTACCTTTGAGGAAGGATTTAGAGTTTTGGAAAGAATTCATTTAGTTAAGTGTTCTAGGTTAATCTCATACAAATTACACAAGTGATTTTCTACATCAATGTAATTTCTTGTTTAGATTTATTTTATAACATTAGAAGCTTTTTCTTAAAAAATTAAAAACAATAAAATATTTCATTTATTACATTAGTTGTTTTGTTTATTTATAAATATGGAAAATATAAAAACATAACTTATTTTTAGTTCCTTTTGGCAATTTACTTACTAGATGCTTTCAAATCTACATGACATTTAAAGAACCCATATAAGTAAGAGATTTCTGTTTTGACCCAATAATTCCACAACCAAACCTAGTAGTTCCTCTTGTAGACATAGATTAGGGATTCATGTATAAATTTTCAAATCAACCACGGACATGAATAGTATCAATACACAAGCGTGACACTAAACATAAAGGACGATAAAGCATTCGAATATTGGTTAAGAAAACCAAACTACCGATTAAAATGAGTATCTATATGACCATCAACCAACCTGGCCCAAGAGAAAACACATGCAATTGACCCATTAATTCCCCAACCAAATGCAAGTGATCTTACCATAGACATAGACACATGACTACACATACCTGTAGCTAGATCTCTTGTACTATATTCACAAAATATTGAACAACTTCTAGAGTTAAACATTAAAGTAGACAAGGCTTGCAACTATTGGAATGATCCCATACGTAGAGTTCTTGATCATCATTGGGATTAGACCCTAAAAAAAACCACATATCCATAGTAGGACCATGACCAAAGAGAGATGACGGTTGTGATCCTATGGTTCCTCAACCGAACGAAACCAAGAGCCAATCAAACATAGATCTTAGATTAAGAGTGTTAGTATTTAGATCATCACCAACTCCCACTAGACATCGTTAGGTAGTTAGACATCGTAAACGAGAAATCTCATCGGGCCTCTCATTTTGGATAGAACATGTTAATCATCCATAGATTTGAATGGAATCACGCCTCTCACTCTCACTTGTTCCATGACCTTGTTTGGATAGATAAACAAGGCCCCATTCAATTTTCCCACATTCTGTAACTAGTAAATAGGATATCCCTAAAACTTTACATCAATTGGAGCCTCTGCATGTTGTCATCCTTATCAACCTCTCCATTTGAGCCACCGGAGTTAGAGAGGCTTTCGTTGCACTTGATGAGTAGAATCCATGATTGTGAATGAAAAAAATTGTATTTCCTTGATAACCATCACCTACCATTTACACATACATTTCACCCATTATCATATTCTACTACCACATAGCCATCCACTTTCCACATTGTAAGCTCTGGCATGACCTCGGGAGTCAAGTGCAGATTAAAGGTGACATGTTGATTTTCATTCGTATAACATTGGTGAACCGAATGTGAAGAGCTAATTTATAAAAGTTTTACGTTTTCTCCATCTATCATCATCTCTCCCAATATTTGTGGGTATTATTACACCCCTAAAATATGTCGGGATACAATGGATACCGCCAACCCATTTCGGGTCTTGAATCCTCTAACTATCGAGATGGGAAGACAAAAAAGTCACCCTCACTTTCTACAAGGGTGAACAACTATTCGAGCACCCATCTTCAAACTCCTTCTCCTCATGGGACCAATTTTGGTTCCTCGGTAAGGATCAAGGAGGTTGACAAGGTCACACAAACAAAACAACCTGAGCTCTCGAACTCTAACAACATGACTTTTACCAGAGAGACAAGTTCATATCCTCGGGTTTTTTTAAGAGAACCCATTAGTATGTGGTTTGACAAAATCTCACCTCTATATGAGGATTATTTATCACAATACACTAGAAGTGAACAACGCATGCAGAATATAAACTTGGATTTTGACAAGTTGGAAGGCCTTATTGATGTCTTACTCCAAAACAATAACAAAACCCCTCCAAAAGTGGAAAACATTACTAACAAGGGCTGGAAAAACAATGAACAATTTATATTTGGATACCATACTCATCAAAAACCTTCAAAATTTCAATAACCACCAAATAAAAACACCACCCAATCAACGAATGACATCATCTGGCATTAGTAGAAAAATTCAAAGAACTATAACTTTCCCAAAACACTCAAATTTCATATGTCGGGAAACCAAGAGTTTATCACTATCCACAAAACTATAAACAAATACCTACTATGCAGGCTCCCTTAGTCTATACAGGCACTCTAAGCCCTAGGATTTTCTAACTAGGACATGAACCTTTTAAATTCCTCGCCATGCCACATATATATACCCATAATAGGCACCAGTCGGAAGTTGTTCTCAAATACCATGCCATCTAGAAATGTAGTGTTTGGGCCTGACTTTTCACCTTCAAATCCATATTAAAATAATCAACACCCTTACATTCACACATATTCTAAGTCGCCATAGGGGGATATGTACACTTACTCAAGTCCATATGGTCAGCCACAAGGGATGCCTTATGCGCTAATGAATGTATATGCTGCACCATTTCAACAACCGATGCGACCTCCACCTCCCTAACAAGGATCTTCAATGGTTGAGACATATGCAATGGGGACCTATTCCAAATACCTTAAGGATCCTCTCAACTTCTCCATATGGACTGTCATGCTCCCAAGACCCTTTCTAGATCTTCTAAAATTTAAAGGGGAGGGTGATCCTAATGCACACATCAAAGCTTATGTAATTTGCATTTGAGAGCTACTCCCATGGCGTGTAATGGTTATGAACATATTCCCTAAGACATTGGAAGGTATCACTCTCGATTGGTATTACAATATACTAGAAACTTCGATACATTCCTTCAAGAAACTCATGTCATATTTTATCAAGGATTTTTATATGGACAAACTTCTAAGGATATGAATCCTATAATTCCTTCATATCAAACAAGAGCACAATGAATTTGTTTCTAATTTCATCTAAAGGTGGCGGTAGGTCCTCTATTCCTTTGCAAGTGCTCCAAATATGGATCGACGAAGCTATGCAATCTATTTCATCACCACCTTAATAGAGAAACAAAGGAACAAGTCCAAAAATTCGTGATAAGGAGATACGATGAGGTACTAAAGGGTTCTCTTAGAATTGATCATGAATTCATAACAATGGTTGTAAGACCTACGAAGAAAATGGGAGGTTAGTCACTCCTAACCAAGGTAACTTGGGTTACTCAACAATGTGAGAAATAATTAGGGCCAAAGGTCCTCAACAAGAAAAATGGAATTACAACCTGATAGTGTCACGAATCGGGGTATAAATTTCATTAGCTCTCCTAATGCAAACACTACCAACAACAAAAGTAATATGAATGGTAATAAACAATAAGTTTTCTCCATCATTCAATGTTGTGAAATTTAATCATCCTCAACAACAACAACAACAAGAGCCCTCTCAAAAAATAAAAATGCAAGTTCCTAGTCAATACCCAAGTGGATACCCAATCCAATTTTAAAAACAAGTGCAATGGGCCCCAGACTTCAACTATAACAACCAGCGGTTGAACAATGATCATAAATTTTGACCACGACAGAATGTAAACCATAGACCTCAGGATTACGATCCCAATTTATATTTTTGTTTTCACAAGGTCATGCAAGCATGACATAATAACATGTCATGATTGTTATAACTTTTTACAACTTTTACGAGAAGACCAAAGTTAACTCTTTTGTATATGTTTTCGAAAATCGCAAACACCAACACAAAAATGTAAGCGGGCGTGTTTCCCTCAAAACACACCACTTAGGATCTTTAATGATCCTCTCCCCACATGCCCTAAGGATGGTAAACTAGATCCCCATGGTTCAAACAAGGGTACTTTGGTGGGGTCAATGATCATGAAGCTTCAACTTCGTCAAACCAGCTAGTGGCACCTCCTTTGGATGCTCATCAACAAATAAAAATTGTGGGCCTCATAGAGTTAGAAATTGAGCCTGAGGTAAATGTTACCACTAGGGTTTGAGATTATTCATCAAAACCCACACCCATTTACCCATTAGTATCAGATGACATTCAACAAACACTTGCAAAGCTGGTAGGAGCATATGATCTAATCAATGACTTAACGAAGACCTTTTCTCACATTTCTTTTTTGGATTTGTTGAAGAACTCCTATGCTCATAGAGATGCTTTGTGAGAAGCATTGGGTCTCGGGAATTAGATCAATGTTACTACCCATTCGAAGATTAAGTAGACCAATTAAAATTTCATGTTTATCCACGGGAAACCAGAGGTATTTGGGTTTTGTGTTTGACATTAGCAAAATGTCAACGAATGTCAAAATTATACGTAGAGGTGATCCAACCTTGCATTTGCAAGTATGGATCTACAATATCTACATTAAAAGCACAATGGTTGATAATGGGGGAAATTAGCATAATCCACTTTACTTTCCTCCAAAAACAAGGATATGGAGAAATAAATTGTTCCTCAACATGAAACACGCTAAGGGCTATGATAGCCTCAAGGCAACTTTAATAGAGACTATAGTATTACCGGTTACCTTAGGACCCAAGACAATTCTCACTGAGTTTTATATTATAGATCAGGAAACCAACTATAATATGATTCTTGGTCATCCATGGATACATTGCATGAAGGTGATTCCCTCCACATTGTTTCAGGAAGTAATATTACTGCACTTAGGGAAGGTCTTGGTAGTGCATGGTGACCCAGAACCTTTCGATATACACCTATAAAATTTTAAGAAGAGACCAAGAGTCCATTTCAAGTTCAAACTTCTAAAAATTCAAGTTAACAAACTAGATGGTTCAAAACCAGAAACAAAATTAGTTCCCAAAATAGAGTTAGAAGTCACGGACTTGATCGAGGGCATCCCTGTGGTTAAGGATGAAATTATGGTCATAGAAATGGTTTCGTTAGGAACCATGACAAATATTGTCATGTTGTTGGAGAAATATCTACACATTCTCCTCTCGTTTGATTCTATGGGCATAGGACATACCCTAGGACTCGAATCTCTCCCATCAGATGAAGTTTGTATGGTAAAAGTAATAGAAGAAAAGGAAGAAGATACAAAGAATGATCCAATGTCCATTTTCTCAAGTAGTTGTTGGACACTCCATTTCAATGGAGATAAATTTAGTTTCAGTATTGGGAAGGTTTAACTCTTACTTCTCCCGAGGGAAAGATTATGTCATTTTCCTTCTAGTTGGGATTCGAAGTAAACGAACAATGGGGCTGAATATGAAGCCCTCCTCCTTGGACCCATTGTATCCAAATAGATGGGTGTTGGTAATATTAGAGTACTAGGTGATTCACAATTAGTCATAAATCAAGTATCTAAGGTATATGAGACTAGGGTTGAACATCTATAACTCTACAATACAACAATAGTTAATCTATAAATACTTTTGACTTCATATCCATTGAAGTGGTTCCACGAAACAAAACCTTCTCATGGATTCTATTACAAATTTTGCTTCCGCTTCACCCCAAATAGTGAGTTAGAAGATAAAAGCTTCATGGTATTGATTCTTGCTAAGTCTTTGGTTGAAAAATACTAAAAGTTCTAATGGAGACCTATATAGAAGTTGAGAATGGGCCTACATCCCTAGATCATGTTGAAAATTATGATGTAACTCTTGGGTATTTGAACCCTTACGTAGAATGAAATCTCTCTCACCATGAAATTGACCATTCTCTTATCCCACACTCTTGTTCCTATTTTGGAAATCCCATGATAGAGTCTTCCCCTAAGGAAGGTCTTGAAATTTACAAGGTGGGAGAAGAGGGGGACATTGAACTACCTGCAGCCCCACATGATTCGAGGAGGGTAACACCTCCTTGATTGAAGGAACGATTGATATAAATATTAAGATAGAGGAAGAACAAAGAATTCTAAAAGTATGATCTTCTCTAACAGAGAGGAGATAAAAATACACATGTAAATCCTTCACATTTAATTACGAGAGATGACGAGGATTACACCCGATGTTTCAGTTCATAATCTCGTCATCAAGCCAAATACTAAACCAATTAAGCAAAATTTAAGACCTATGAATCAAAAGGTATCTATCATGGTAAAAGATGAAGTGATGAAACTCTTTCAAGTAGGGTTCATAAAACCGGTTGAATACTCATAGTGGGTATCAATATCGTCCCCATTTGCAAAAATGATGGAGAGGTCCTTATTTTTATTGAATTTTGGGACATTAACAAAGTATGTCAGAAGGATGATTTTCCTCTTCCCTCTATCGATGTTATTGTTGACGTAAAATCTGGTTTTGAGTTGTTATCTCTCATGAATGGGTTTCTAGGTACAACCAAATTAGGATTTTTTGGGAGGATAAAAAAGACAACTTTTATCACCACTGCTTGGGAACCTACTACTACAATGTCATGCCCTTTAGGCTAAATAAATCTTGTGATAACTTACCAACATGTTGATGGTATATATTTTCCATGATCTTATCCACAAAGTTGTGGATTTTTATGTTGATGACCTCTAGCCAAAGCTAGAAAAATGCGATCACCCATTGAGTTGTTTTGTATCATTCTCTCTTGATTAATCGAATACGGTGCATCCCACTAAATTAAGAGAAATGTGTATTCTATTTAACACGGGAGGCAAGTTGTTGGGATACATAATATCTTAACAATGGATTGATGTAGATCTAGCAAAATTTGAGCATTATTGGAAATGATTCCACCTGTCGGATGAGGCGGCATCGAGATCCTTTCTTGGAGAACTCTAGTGCAATCAAATATTTATCCCTCATCTAACCTTTGGTATTCACCCGATCAATAATTTATTAAAAAGGATTGCTACATGGATCGGATGGAAAGAATGCAATGAGGCGTTTGAATCGAAAAATGATTCTCATTTTTTCACCTACACTCATGCCTACTAGGTCATATCGACCCCTCATTCTATATTCAAGGGCCATAGATGTCTCACTAGCATACATTTTATCTCAAGAAGATGATGATAAGCATGGACTTATATTCTATTTTATCATTCAAACATTTCTTGAATACGATACACACTACACTCAAGAGGAAAAGGGAGTGCCTATTTAGATTGTGTCCATCAAAATGGTTGAGACATTATATGCTAAACTAGGAAATAAGAGTGATTGTCAAAACCAATCATTTACGGCCTTTTCTAACACAAGGTTCCATATCTAAAAAGGTCGGTGCTTTAAAAATATAATGGATGAATTCAAGTTGACCGTTATGAATAAGAATTTTGGAAAAGAACAAATTATTATGGGTTGGTTAGCTGATAACCCAATGGATGGAGGAAACCAATTGATTTAGATTTTCCGATGAGTGTATATACTATTTATAAGTCAAGCCAACAATCATTGCATGCCCTTGGTACATTGACATAATCAATTTCATTGTATGCATGGCATACCCAAAGGGGATACATCTCAAAAAAGGAGATGGCTACGCATTATAGCTGTTAATTACGTGATTGGAACAAGTGCTCTATCATAAAGCCTTTGATGGAATGTTATCAATATGTGTTGATGAATAAGACTCGAGAATATTCTTTATGAATTGGCATAGTGAAGTATGCGGAGGACACTTTGTAGCCACGCCACTACTCAAAACATACATTGGATGGGCTAATTCTAGCCCATGTTAGAACATGATGTGGTACATTTTGTGTGCAGCACCATCAATTCAAGAGTTCTCCAATGAAATCCACATACCGGATAGGCTCTGCAACCCATTGTGAAACCATGGCGCTTTTCCATGTGTGGCCAAGATTTTATAGGAATTTTTCTTTGTAATCAATTGATGGCCATAACTTTATAATCACGGCCACAAAATATTTTACAAAGTGGGTTGAGGTCATGCCTCTTACCACCATCCCAGTTCCGTAATCACTAAGTTTATTATGAATGAAATAATTTGTAGGTACGGTGTCCCATAGATCATTATCTTTAATAAAATTCAAGAACTATGCAATAACGTGAACTATGCAATAAATTCAAAATAGATCATCACATGGATTCTCTTTATTACCCTCAAAGCTAATGGATAGGTTGAGGAAACGAACAAGATGTTAAAATCCATTCTTCTTAAAGCTTTAAAAAAGAATAAATGAAATTGACATCTAAAGTTATACCGAACCTTATGGGCCTATCGAACATCGATAAGAATGCCATTAGGGGGAACCCCTTTTCTTTAGTATTTGGTGCAAAAGCAGTTCTACCACTCGAAGTCGAAATATCTAGTCTCCACATCTCATTAGATGGAATTTTGGGAGAAGACTCCTATCGAGAGGTGTGACTCTCTCAATTAGAAAGGTTTGAGGAAGCTAGGCTCAACACTAAACAATGACACAAAGCTTATGTTGACCAGACTGACATGCCGACAGTATAACAAGAGGGTCTACAAACATGAAATATGTGAGGGATATCTAGTATTAAGGCTTGAGAACTAGATCGAAAAAAATAATAGTGAAGGTAGGAAGTTTAGGCCCAAATTTTAGGTGCATATCGAGTAATATAAGATTATAAAATGGGGCATTTTACCGAGTGTATGCTACAAGGTGAATATTTTAGTGAATCTGTCAAATCTCATCATCTAAAAAGGTATTATTCATGATTCTCCTACATTTCCGCATGTACATTACTACATCCGAATTGCATTTTTATATTCCTATGTATTTTTAAGTTTGTAATCAAGGGATTTAGTCTTATAGAAATTCTAAAAACTTATGAAAATGTTTTTAAAACATTCAAATCATATCTCTTTAAATCTTTGTTATATAATCAAGTATTTGTAACCATTTCATTAGTTCAAATAAGATAAGACAAGTTTTGATAGTAATTATTATCCAATTTTCCCCTCGGGTGAAATTGGACAAACATGACCTCATAGAGAGGGAATGGAGGGATCGTCTCGATCATGGGAGCTCATGTTTTGGGCTTGAGCCGAGAAAGTTTCTATGGAGTAGGATGAGCACATTGTAGAGGAGTTCAAGAAATGAAGAAATTCAAAGAAGAAAGACTTCGAGTCTAAAATTTAGACTTCGGAGGTCGGAGGTAAGCCAAAGTGAAATTTAAGGAATCAATGGAAAGAGGCATGAAGAATGAGTAGAAGGTCAAAACCTTAAGTTTGAAATTCATACTTTGGGTTTTGGAGTTTTAGAGGTTTCACGAGTTCAAAAGGGATGAACAGAGCCATGCGGGGAGGCGTGAACGTCTAAAACTCAAAGTCGAAATTCGAAGGTTCAAAAATATGGGAGGAATGGATGGGTGAACAACCCCCAAAAAATTGAACCCCTAAAAATACAAAGGTCTGAAACCCGAAGTCCAAATTTCAGACTTTAGGTTTCGACATTTTGGGTTGTCTTGAAGCCCTAGTTCCATGCAATATGTTTTTAAAGTCCAAACTCAAACTCCAAATTTTAGACTTCAGAGGTTCAACATTTTGGAACTTTCGAGCTCTCTCACCGAATGAACAATGCAATGACAACTAAGGTGGAAATTACCAAAGCTCTGAATCTTGAAAGTATGAAATTTTAGATTTCGGAGGGTGCAATGCTAGTTTAGAGTTCGAAAAGGTAGATTAACCATTGAACATTTATTGTATTATTGCACCCTCATTTTTAGATGGCCATAACTTTTGACTTGGAAGCTTAGATTTACACAAAATTGGACTTTTTGGAAATCTCTCAGTGTCTTATACACAAGAGCTAATTATTTTCTTAAATTAAGTGAGACTTGGTATTTCAAAATTACGAAATACAATCTACCATTTTAGAGTGTGTTTCCATATTTCTCACCTACCCAAATGATGAAGGTATGGGATTCCTTTCTTCTCCAAGAAGGAAAATTACATGGAGGCATGGGTTTTACAATGGCATCCATCATTGTTCTAGGAGATTTTAATGAATTTTAGGGTGGTTAAAGTAATATCTCAAATTCCTTCTCTCTCCCTTCTCTCATTTTCTTATATATTATAAGGGAGAGACATTTCAAAAGTTTGGATAACATTTCTTTGCACCCTCCCTTCTTCTCTTGTCTGTAAGTGATCTTATGGAGTTCACTTTTCAAACCTCCCATTCAAACTGTAAATGTAATTTTTGCCTCTTGGCCATTGTAATGCACTATATCAAATCTATGGAGAAATAATATAAGTCTTTGGATGAATTTCAACCCTCTCTTGTGTTCATTGCATCTTTCTTATCTCTCATTACAACTTTGGTTAATTGTGCAATTTAGGTTGTGTTACATGTTTTGATAGTTTGTGTTTAATGGTGAATGAATTTGTGATAAGAAACTAAATTTTCTATATTTTCATCCTCTTAAATCTTGTTTCATTTTCATTTCCATGCAAGGAAAGTTATTTAGCATTCCTTTTGGTGCATCACCTCTTGTATATTAGGTTTAATTTATTGTAACCTTTTCAACCATGTCTCCTTAGCAAGTTAGAGTAGATTTTAGGATAAATCCTCTACAATTTTAATGTGTGTATTAGAATAGAGGAATAGGAACTAGAATTTATCCGGAGATATTTCTTGATTGTAAATTACCACACTTTGGGAAAAGCTCCATGTTATACAATCACACCGATAGTTTCAATTTATCGAGTTGCAACATTCAGGGGTGTTGTGATTACACATCAAAATAACCATACCAAGGCCTACACACTTGGTTCAAGTCATAGTTTCTCCTAGATTAGTTATTTTTTCCTACGGTATGATATAGAAACTTCATGGTGTCACATATATCCCATATACATCTCTTTGGAAATAAGAACTTTCTAGACAATTTTCCTAGATAAACATTCGAATGAAATTAATGGAAACAATTTATTTTACACATTTCTTTGCCCTACCAACCTTTGGTGTTGATCCTATGTCTCTTACTAGAGATGTAGGGTTATAAAAGGGAGAAGTTACTTTAATTGCCTATGCCTTATCCATGGATGATGAGCCCATACTTCTAGGGGTAGCATGGGTTATGGTTTATGGGGTCTCTTTGAAAAATTAGAAAGTTAAAAATAGTTCATTCAAAATACGGTTATATCAAAAATCAGAAAAAATTAAGGTAGATGTCATAAATTCCAAAATATATTAAAAGCTCATAACTAGAATTTCTCAACCAAGTGGCCATATATGGATCTAAGTCTAGATAAATTTGAAAGTAATTAAAACTTTAAACTATGTACAAAATTGCTTGAAATGAGGTTGCATGTTCTATTTTTATTTTTCTAAATCATTGTCTTTCTCTCATCATTCCCATTCAATAAAACTATGTAACTTGTGCCCCTCATGGCTCTTGGTGTTGAGCCCTGCATCTTACCTAGTTGTGTAGGGTCGGGAGTAGGGAAAGTTCATCCTTTTATCATATCCTTCTATCATATGCCTATGTTGTCATTTGAATTAATCAATTCCTTCTCACCTCCCCTGTGTGCCTAAGGAACCGACTGAGTGACCACCAAAATTAGGGATAGGGTCGAATCCTCGGGATTCAGTCCTAAAATAAAATTTATATCTTTCAATCTCTACACCTAGAAAAAAATGTGGGGTTTTAGATGGGTTATTAGACATTGGGCGGTGAATCCCTCAACAACAAAACTCCCATCATAGCCATCATTTGAATGGATAATAAATAAATAAAAGTTCCATTATAACCTTAAAAATCCCCTATCTTCACCATGCTCTGGACGCTCCCCAGAAGAAGAAGATACACAGGTTTGAAGAGAAGGATTCATTTTCTCTTGAGTCCACACCTTTCTCGTTTTTCATGCTCAAGCTCTATGTACCACTGATCTTCATGCCACAAAAAAAATAGTGGAAGATTCAAAGTTAAATTTATGATCCCATTGACCACATTATGAAATAAGTCAGATTGAAGTCGAGAGTTGCTTCCCCATAAATACCTACTATGCAGACTCCTCAAGTCTATATAAGTACTCAAGCCCTTTTATTTTCTAATTGGGATGTGCATCTTGGGTATGCCCCCATGCCACATATGGATACCCATAACACTCACCAATTGGAAGTGTTTTCTCAAATGCCATGCCATCTAGAAATGCAGCGTTCATTGGCTTTGTGCCTTCAAATTCATATCAAAAACAATCAAGCCCCCTTACATACACACATATTCTATGTCACCACACGGGTTTGTGTACACTTATCTAGGTCCATATGGTTAGCCACATGGGATTCATCATGCCCCAACAAATGTATACGCTGCATCATTTCAACAATGATGTAACCTCCACCCCCAAAAAGGATTTTAAATGGTTGAAACATACGCAATACATACCTATTCCCGAATATCTTAAATAGCCTCTTGAACTCTCCATATGGACTGTCATGCTCCCAAGACCCTTGCCAAATCTTCTAAAGTTTAAACGGGAGGGTGATCCTAACACAAACATCAAAGCTTACACAACTACCATTTGAGATTTGTTGCTCCCATCACATGCAATTGTTATGAAGATTTTCCTAAAACATTAGAAGATATCACTCTCGATTGGTATTACAGGAACTTAGACACTTTGATACATTCCTTCAAAAACTTGTGTCATACTTTATCAAGGATTTTGATATGAAGAAACTTCAACACGACATGAATCAAATAATTCCTTCATATCAAACAAGAGCACAATGAATCTATTACCCATTTCACCCAAAGGTGGTAAAGGTCCTCTATTCCTTTGCAAGTGTTCCAAACATGGATTATACAGAGCTCTACAATATATTCCATCATGCCCTTAATAGAGAAATAATGGAAGAGGTCCAAAAAAAGCTGATAAAGAGATATGAAGAGGTATAAGAGGGTGCTATTAATTGATCAAGGAGCCATAAATAGTGGATGTAAAACCTATGGAGAAAATTAGATTTTAATCACTCCTAACCAAGGTAACTCCGGTTACTCCAACAATGTGAGAAATAATATGGGGCCAAAGGTCCTCAAAAAGAATCTTGGAGCTATAATTGATGGTGTCACCGATCAGGGTATGAAGCCAAATTTTGTTAGCTCTCCTAATGAAAACACTACCAACAACAACAAAAATATGAATGGAAATAACCAAATAAACAATAAATTTTCACCTTCAATCAATGTTTTGGAATTTAATCATCCTCAAAATAAAAAATCCCACTCAGAAAATACAAACCAATGTCCTAGTCGGTACACCAAGTGGATACCCAATCCATTTCAAAATCATGGGTAATGGGCCCCAAACTTCAACTATAAAAACCAACATTTGAATAATGATCAAAATTTTGGACCATAAGAGAATGAAAACCAAAGACCTTGGGATTACAATCCGATTTATATTGTGGTTTTCAAAACATCCGCAAGTATGATGTAAGAACATGCCGTGATTGTTAACAAGTTTTACAACATTTACAAGAAGAGAGACACACACTTTGTGGATATGTTTATATAAAATATATGAGAACACAAAAACAAAAAAATGTACACATGGTCGGTTTCCCTTAAAACACACCACTTAGTATCTTTAATGATCCTCTCCCACATACCTAAAGATGGTAAACTAGATCCCATGGTTTAGACAAGGGTACTTTGGTGGGTGCCATTGACACTAAAATTTTCCTCCATAATTTCTATTTCATTAATGTATGTATTAGGAATAGGATGTTGTTAAGTATAATTAGTAGTAGCGTCTAATAGAGATAACGGCGCCGTCATAGATTTCGGTATCACCAATAATGTGGAGCACGGTAATGAGTCAAAGTCAATAGGAATGTTGTAAAAGTAAATATTTGTCAAGTAAGTGGTTCGGTAATGTTAAAATGTCAAAGTTTGGGTAATTAGAGAAGTAGGGTCTACATGATTAGGAATTAGAAATATTATATTGGTAATAAAGACAAAGAGTGAGGTCATAAATATTTTGTGTATTTTATTTGTAAAAAGTCTAAAAATTTGGAACCCATGTAAAATGATAAGGTTTATCTTATCTTAACGAGATAAGCCTACATGTATGAGATAAGAGCTAAGGTATGGAATATGATTCGTTAGAGTGGATTTCTTATCCTATCTTAGCAATAGGATGGATAAGCCTGGAAGTTCTATAAATAGAGAGGCCACCCCCTCATTTAGCATAGAAAGAAGTAGTGAGAAATATTGTAAGAAGTGCAAAGGAAGCCATCGGTTAAAGGTATGTTGAAGAAGCCATCGAGAGGTGTAATTGTAAAGTTTCTCCCATAGTCTTGTTGAATTATATCATGGGTGAGATTATAATGATTTCATGTTAATATTATAATTTATTTTGATATTTCAGATTTTCGTCATTCGTCTTATCATAGTCAATGGTATTCTTGTGTTCGGTTGTTGTTTTGTTTCCAGTTACATCCACCAAACTAAAGGTTTGTGCATTAGTAAATAATCATAGCACGAGGAGTTCCCGGTGAAGAATTATCATAGTGCCGGATTGGTGATGACGGGTCAATGATAATGAAGCTTCAACTTCATAAAACCAGCTAGTGACACCTCATTTGGATACTCGTGAGAAAAAGATTTTGGCCTCGTAGAGTTATAAAGTCAAAGCATGAGGTAAATGCTACCACTAGGGTTTGATATTATTCATAGTAACCCAAACCCATTTACCCATTGGTATCAAATGACATTCAACAAACACTTGCAAATCTAGTAGGAGCATATGATCTAATCAATCACTTAACAAAGACCTTTTCTCACATTTCATTTTTGGATTCTTAGAAGAACTCCCCCACTCATAGAGCTGCTTTGTTAGAAGCATTGGGTCTCAATAATTTGATCAATATTACTACCCCTTCGGAAGCACAAGTAAACCACATAGAATTTGGTGTTTATCCTCCTGGGAAACTGGAGAGGGATGTTGGTTTTGTGTTTGATAATAGAAAAATACCAACGGATGCTGAAATTATACGTAGAGATGACCCAACCTTGCATTTTGAAGTATGGATCTACATTAACTATGTTAAATGTGAAATGGTTCACGATTGGGTGACAGTTAACATAGTCCCCTTTAATTTCCTATAAAACTAGGATATCAAGAAATAAATTATTCCTCAACACAAAAACGTTAAGTGGCTATGATAGCCTCAAGGCAACTTTAATAGGGACTATAGTATTCTGGCTCCCTTAGGACCCAAGATGGTTCGCATTGAGTTCTATATTATAGATCAAGAAACCAACTATAATATGATTCTTGGTCATCCATGGATACATTGCATGAAGGTGATTCACCACACACTTTGGTTGGGAAGTAATATTCCTACACGTAGGGAAGGTCTTTGTACGCATGGTGACCCCAAAAAAATTTCTATACAGCTACAAAATTTGAAGAAGATACAGAGTCCATTAGAGTTCAAGCTTCCAATTCAACTTAACAACTGGATGGTTCAAAAAAGAAACAAAATTTGTTCCCACAACGAGAGGTAGAAGTCACGAGCTTGATCGAGGGCATCCTTGCTGAGTCAAGGATGAAAGCTGTGGTCATCGAAACAATTTTGTTAGGAACCCTGAGAAAAGATATTTGATTTGTTGAAGAAATATCAACCCATTCTCCTCCTATTTGAATATATTGGCATAGGACATGCTCTAAGACTCAGATCTCTCCCTACAGTTGAATTTTTTTATGGTAAAAGTAATTGAAGAAAAGTAAGAAGATACAAAGAATGATCCAATGTTCATTTTCATGAGTAGTTGTTGGACTCTCCATTTTGACATAGCCAAATGTCATTTCAGCACTGACACATGTGTAATCCTTACTTCTGCTGAAGGAAGGGTTATGTCATTTTCCTTCAAATTAAGCTTTGAGTGTGTACCAACAAATGGGCTGAATATTAAGCCCTCCTTCTTGGCCTCATTGTATCCAAATAGATGGGTGTTGGTAATATTAGAGTACTAGGTGATTCACAACTAGTCGCAAATTAAGTATCTGAGGTATATGAGACTAGGGCCAAACATCTGAAACTCTACCAAATAACAATACTTAATCTAACAAAGAGTTTTGACCTCATATCGATTGAAGTGGTTCCATGAGAACAAAACCTTCTTATGGATTCTATAGCAACATTTTATTCCCACTTCACCCCAAATAGTGAATTTGAATATACAAGCTTCATGGTATCGGTTCGTGTTGAGCCTTTGGTCCACAAAATACTAACAATTCCAATTTTGACATATGTAGAAGTTGAGAATGGGCCTACCACCCCATACCACGTTGAAAATGATGATACAACTCTTGGGTATTTGAACGCTTATGTAGAATTACATCTCACTCACCATGAAATTGACCATTCTCTTATCACACACTCTTATTCCTACTTTGGAAATCCCATGATAGAGTCTACCCCCAAGGAAGGTCTCAAAATTTATGAGGTGGGAGAAGAGGGGGACTTTGAACTACCTCCATCACGTCCTAAGTTTGAGGAGGGTAACGCCTACTCTATTCAAGGGATGATTGATATAAATATTGGGATAGAGGAAGAACCAAGAATTATAAAATTAGGATCTTCACTAACAGAAGAGGAGATAAAAATACACACGTAAATACTTAAAGAACATTCAAAATAATTCATGTTTAATAACATAGAGATGAAAAGGATTTCTCCCGATGTTGTAGTCCATAATCTCGTCACCAGCTAGATGCTAAACCAATTAAGCAATAGTTAAGACCTATGAAACCAAAGGTGGCTCTCATGGTAAAAGAGGAAGTGATGAAACTCTTGCAAGTAGGGTTCATCAAACCAGTTGACTACTCATAGTTAGTATCCAATATCATCCCCATTCTCAAAAATAACAGAAAGGTCTGCATTTATATTGACTTTCAAGAAATTAACAAAGCATGTCCCAAGGATAATTTTTCGCTTCCCTCTATCGATGTTATTGTTGACGCAACAAATGGTTCTGAGTTGTTATCTCTCATGGACAGGATCAAAAAAAACAACTTTTATCACTCCCGAGGAACCTACTATTACAAGGTCATGCCATTTAGTGAAGAAATCTAGTGCAACTTACCAACATTCCATGATGTATAGTTTCCATGATCTTATCCACAAGGTTGTGGATTCTTACATTGATGAACTCCTAGTAAAAGCTAGAAAATGGTGTGATCACCCCGAGGTACTTCGTATCATTCTATCTCGAGTAATCAAATACGGCGTCATGCTAAATCTAGAGAAATGTGTATTTGGTTTGATGGGAGGCAAGTTGTTGGGATACATCATATCTTCACAAGGGATTGATGTAGATCTCGGAAAAAATATGAGTTGTAATGGAAATGATTCCACTTTGTCAACGAGTCCGACATCAAATATTTTCTTCGAAAACTTCGGTGTAATTCGAATATTTATCCCTGATCTAACCTTTTTATTCACCCGATCAACAATTTATTAAAAAATGATTGCTACATTGATTAGACGAAAGAATGCAATGAGGCGTTTGAATCTATAACACGATTCTTACTTTTTGCCACCTACACTCATGCCTCCTAGGTCGACTAACCCCTCATTCTATATTCAAGGGCCACAGATGTTTCACTAGCCTATATGTTAGCTCAAGAATATGATGATAAGCATGAACATACATTATATTTTATGAGTCACACGTTGCTTGACTACGAGACACACTACACTCAGGCATAAAGGGAGTCCCTAGCTATAGTGTTTGCAATAAAATGGTTGAGACATTATATGTTAAACCAGGAAACAAGAGTGATTGTCAAAATTGATCATTTGTGGACTTTTCTAATGCAAGGTTCACTATCTAAAAATGTGGGGTAATTTATAACCCTAATGGGTGAATTCGAGTTCACCTTCGTCAATCAGAAGTCTGTAAAAAACAAATTATTGTAGATTGGTTACCTAATAACCCAATGGATGGAGGTAACTTGGTTGATTTAGATTTTCTTGATGAGTATATATACTATTTAGAATTCAAGCCATGAATTAGTGCATGCCCTTAGTACACTAACTTAATCAATTTCATTGTGGATAATGCATACCTCGAAGGGGCCACATCTCAACAAAGAAGACGGATATGCATTATAGCTTTTAAGTACATGATTCTAGACCAAGTGGTCTATCACATAGCCTTTGATGGAATGTTATTAAGATGTGTTGATAAAGAAGAATCTGAGAAGATTCATTTATGAATCACATAGTGGAGTATGTGGAGGTCACTTTGGGGCCACATAACTACTTGGAAAATACATCGGATGGGCTAATTTTGGCCCATGTTACAACATGATGTGGTAGTGTTTATGTGTAGGTGCCATAAATTCAAGGAATTCTCCCATGATATCCACATACCGGCACAGGATCTATAACCCATTACGACACCATGGCCCTTTTCCATGTGGGGCCTAGATTTGATAGGGAAGTGTTCTCCCTCATCAACCGATGGACATAACTTTATAATCATGGCCACATAATATTTTACAAAGTAGGTAGAGGCCATTCCTCTTACCACTATCCTATATTCCATAATCACTAAGTTTATTCTTAATTAAATCATTTTGCAGTACGGTGACTCATAGGTCATTATAATGGCATATCTTTCGAGAATGATGAAGCACATGAACTATGCGAGAAATTCAAAATAAATCATCACACATATTTTATTTATTACCCTTAGGCAGGTGAATAAGATGTTAAAATCCATTCTTCTTAAAAATTTCAAGGAGAACAAACGAGATTGGAATCTAAAGTTATACCCGGCCTTATGGGCTTATCAGACATCGATAAAAATACCAACATGGGAAACCCCTTTTCTTTAGTATTCGGTGTAGAAGCAGTTCTACCACTCGAAGTCGAAATACCTAGTTTCCGCATCTCATTACATGGAATTTTTGGAGAAGAAGCCTATCGAGAGGCACGACTCTCTCAATTAGAAAGCCTTGATGAAGCTAGGCTCAACGCCAAACAACAAAACAAATATTATAACGAACAAAGTTTACGAAAGTATAACAAGAGGGTCTACGAACGTGAAATATGTGAGGGAGATATGGTATTAAGGCTTGATAGCTGGATCGAAAAAAAGAATGGTGAAGGTAAGAAGTTCATGCTCAATTGGTTGGGTCCATATCGAGTAATAGAAGATTATAAAAATGGGGCATTTCACTGGGTACTAAAAGGTGAAGAGTTTAGCGAATCTGTCAACTCTCTTCACCTAAAGAGGTGTTACACATACATAGTACATTACACACGATTCACCCGCATTTCTACACGTACATTACTACATCTCATGATTACATTTTTATCTTCCAAACAACATAAATTTTTATAGTAAATGTTAGCATTTCATAAGTTTTGAATAAAGGGACTTATACTTATAGAAATTCCTAAAAACTTATGAAAAATATTTGGCAAAAAATTCAAATCATATCTCTTCAAATTCTCATGATATCATCAATGAATATTTCCAAATCATTTCATATGGAAATGGATCAATCAACTTGGCCATGGTAGCTCAAACAACATAAGATAATTTTTGATAGTAAATGTTATCCAATTTTTTCCCTCAGGAAAAATTAACAAACAAGACCTCACATAGTGATAGGAAATGGACCAATCGACTCGGCCATGGGAGCTCATGTTTCGAGCTAGAGCTGAAAAATTCAGTTAAGTAGGCCAAGCACATTACATAAGAGTTTGGGAAATGAATAATCTCCAAAGTCTAAATTTCAGACTTCGGAGGTGGGGTCATTCGGAGGGACCGACATGAAATTTGGGGACTCACTGAAAAGAGGCACGAAGAACGAGTAGAAGGTCCAAAACTTGAAGTCTAAAATTCAAACTTTAGGGTTTCAGAGTTTCAAAGGTTTCACGAGCTCATAAGGGATGAACAGTGCCATATGGGAGGGGAAAAGTTCTCAAACCCAAAGTCTAGAAATTTGGAGGTTCGGAAATATGGGATGACTGGATGGGTGAACAACCCCCGAAAATACAAAGGTTTGAAACCCGAAGTCTTAATTTTGGACTTGCGAGGTTTCGGCATTTTAGAATGTTGAATGCCCCAATGCCACTGCAACATTATTTGAGTCCAAACTTCGTAGTTTGAAATTTGGACTTTAGAGATTCCATATTTTGGAACCTTTGATCTCTCTCACCGGATGAATAGTGAAACAACATTTGAAGTGGAAATTCTGAAGCTTCGAATCCCTAAAGTCAAAAATTTCAGAATTCGGAGAGTGCAATGCAAGTTTGGAGTCCGAGAAGGTATAGATTAACCACTAGCATTTATTGCAGTATGGTGCCCTCATCTTCATATGGTCATAACTTTTGACTGGGAGATTTGATTTACAAAAAATTGGACTTTTGGAAAGCTCTCAGTGTCCTGTCCACAATAGCTAATTATTTTCTTAATTTAAGTGAGACTTAGTATTTCAAAATGAGGAAATACATTCCACCATTTTAGAGTGTGTTTCCATATTTCTCACCTACCCAAATGATGAAGGTATGGGATTCCTTTCTTCTCCAAGAAGGAAAAGTACATGGAGGCATGGGTTTTACAATGGCATCCATCATTGTTGTAGGATATTTTAATGAATTTTAGGGTGGTTGAAGAAATATCTTGAATTCCTCCTCTCTCCCTTCTCGCGTACTACCTATATATTGTAAGGAGAGGCTCATTTCAAAAGGTTGGATAATCTTTCTTTGCACCCTCCCTTATTCTCTTGTCTGTAAGTGATCTTGTGGAGTTCAAACCTCCCATTCAAACTATAAATGTAATTTTTTCCTCTTGGCCATTGTAATGCACTATATCAAATCTATGGAGCAATAATATAAGTATTTGGATGAATTTCAACCCTCTCTTATGTTCATTACATCTTTATGATCTCTCATTACAACTTTTGTTAACTGTGTAATTTAGGTTGTGTTACATGTTTTGATTATTTGTGTTTAATGGTAAATGGATTTGTGATAATAAACTGATTTGTCTTGATGTTCATCCTGTTAAATATTTTTTCATTTTCATTTCTATGCAAGGTAAGTTATCAGCATTCCTTTTGGTGCATCACCTCTTGTATATTAGGTTTGATTTCTTGCAATCTTTTGAACCTTGTCTTATTGAAAAGTTAGAGTAGATTTTGAGATAAATCCTCTACAATTTGAATGTGTGTATCAGAATAAAGGAATAGGAACTAGCCTTCATTCCGAGAGCTTTCCCAATTGCAAAGTCCCATACTTTGAGAAAAACTCCATGTTATGCAATCACACCTGATGAGTTTCAATATATCAAGTTGCAACATTTAGGGGTGTTGTGATTATGCATCAACAGTAACCATACCAAGGCTATGAACACATGGTTCCACTCATAGTTTCTCCTAGATTTGTTTTTTTTCCTACGATCGATCTAGAAGCTACATGGTGCAACATCTATCCCATATACATTTGTTTGGAAATAAGAACATTCTAAACATGGCATAGGGTTAGGAAAGGAGAGAAATTTCCTTACTCGCCTATGCCTTGTCCATGGTGATGAGCCCATACTTCCTACTAGTAGCATGGAGGCAAGGTGTGGGGGTCTCTTTGTGAACTAGAAAGTTAAAAGTAGTTCATTCAAAATATAGTGAAATCATAAATCGAACAAAGTGAGGTAGTTGTCAAAATTTCAAAAGAGATTAAAACCTCAAAACAATTTTTTTAAACCAAGTGGAAATCTACGGATCTAAGTCTAGATAAACTAGAAATAAATTCACACTTTTAACTATGTAGTGAACTTACGTGGATTGAGGTTGTAGGTCCTAATTTGATTTTTTCCAAATCCTTTTCTTTCTCTCATCATTACCATTCAACAAACCTATGTAACTTCCACCCTCCCGGCTCTTGGTGTTGAGCCCTTGCATCTTACCAGTTGTGTGGGGTTAGGAGTAGGAAAGATCATCCTTCTATCATATCACTCTATCATGACGTTTTTCCAAAACAATACAAAGTATCAAAAATTCTTAAAGAAACTAAATTTTAACATTACAAAGTATTTACATTATCATATATCAGCATTACAAAACACTAAAAGAAGTCATTTTTTAGCATTCATATCCACTACGTACATTTAGAAAAATATACAAAAGTGGAAGTTTTGAAACAACTAGAGTACACATGTGAAATGATCCAAGAATAATTCAACTCGGATATAATGAATAACCAAACCAAAAAGTAGAATCTCTATATATATCGTAATAAGTCAAAGTTATGTACTATGTCATCACACACAAGGCATGGTCATAACACTTGAAATGAGCCTGAAATATAAAAAAATCCTATAAATGCCAAGAAAATGGAAACTAAGAAATAAAAGGCCAAATGGCCTATCAATCCCTGTGGGATCCCTGAGACGGTGCACAGTTGTTCCCATGACTCCTATTGTGGCTACAATGGTGAGAATACACTAAATTGTGGGAGTGTTTGTCATGATAGCCATTGGTTGTGGTCTCACTATGAGAATGGATCCATCTCATCATCTCTATCACCTATCTCATACATGGAAACCCAGGTGTAGAGAGAAATCATGATCTTTGTTGCCCTCTAGATAGGTACAAACACGTTAGTTTGTCTACAGGATGATAACAACTATCTTTTGTCCTAAGTCATCTCGGCTCATGTCTTCCCAAAGGGGATCAAAAAGGTGTCCACAAATACCCGATGAATAAGATATCGACATCCCTAAGCAGTCGATGCAAACAAAATAAAATGATGAGTTATAAAGCTACAAAAATAAAAAAGAAGAAATACTAGCTAATATCTCCAACTAATAAAGTAGAGAAGAGTATTAATGTACTTGGATCTTCAGGCATCCATGTAGGGTTAGTGGTTGATGTTGATACTTGTTGATGACTATTGGGCCTCCCAAGCCCTAGAGGTGAGGCACTGTCCCATCACGAGACTCATCATATCCCTCTCCATCATATGGAAGTGGTACCCTCGAGACAAGTGTCTCCATCTCTACATCTAACTCCTCCCACACAGATCTAGTATATCCTAGGTGGAATGCCACTCAAGGTCACTCTCCTCCTCCATATGAGCTACCTTGTAAGTCTCACCACCCAATCCCTCATCATTGGATCCATCATCAGTCTCCTCATCATCCAACTCCTCTCTTGTCTCATTTCATGTCCCCTCCTCAGAATTGGAGTCCACCTCTATAGGCTCAGCCTCCTCCCCATTGTGGGTGGGTGTGGCCTCAAGTTGGAGTAAAGGTACATGAGTGGCACAAAATTTTGGTCAAGCATGAACAACTCACCTGACTGCAATAGGAACTCTAGACTCAACATTGTCCAACCCGGATCTCCTCTAGGGCCCTTTTGAGGGCCTCCTTAACACTCCTATATACGGGTGCCACTGGGAAAGCATGTCAATGTAAGGAATATTTAGCTGCATCTACACCTTCTCCATCCTATCAACTAACTAGGAAGTAGTGGTATAGCCCACCACTATGGTCCCCTCCTGTCCCCACAAACCCGTCATGTCCTGGTATGGAGTGGCCACCATGTTTATTGTGGTCAAGGAAGCCACTAGCTAATGTGGTGCTCTGAGAGATGACATCACCATTTATCTAGTGGCCCTTATAGCCCCACGGGTCCTATATTGGTACTCCCCTCCCATAGGGGACAATATGATCATAAACCTAGCGCATAACCAATGTAGAGTGGCTTAATGAACATCCCTCAAACCTGACAATCTGGTATAAGTCATGATAAGTGCTACTGAGGATATAATCCCCCCAAGTGTTGATACGACCATCAGCCTTAGTATATGAAATGATGGGAGCCCAAAAATATAGAAATGTGTCTTCTCCCTTATCCCCTATTAATTGTGAAGCTAGAATACCCATGATGGCCTTGCAGATAGCAGGGATAGGAGCAGTGGCAATCGATCGTTCCTTCATTCCCTTCTTTGAACCGTGACACCACAAAATCACCCATATAAGTGGCCCACTGAGTCATCGTGGCTTTGGACCCTGGTGTCTCTAGATTTAATAGTATTCCTAATATTGGAACCCCAAGAATATGGTACACATCCTCTATGGTGATCGTTCACTCACCCATTGCACCTGGCAACCGAAAGGTATTCTAGTTTTCTCCTCAATAAGAAAAGAGGTCACACATAATGTGACTAGTAGGAGTAATGAGGGGTACTCAAGAAATCCACCATATTTTTTCCTCTGTAGAATATTAGTCTTATCCTGGGTCAGATAATCTAGAACCCCTAGGTTCCAATCACATGCCCTCTCACGGATCCAACGGATGTATTACTCCTCTTATACATCCAATAAAATAGAAAAAGAGAAAGTAAGTGAGATTTTCGATAGGAAAGCTCATCAAAAACATAGAAAAGCATCAAAATCCAAAAAAATATTTAACACAAGGATTTTTAATTCTATTAGAACATCCACCCTGTGTAGAGTGGCGGTTTTGTGACCGATGCCTTCTCATGGTGGCAGTTTTGAAACCGCCACCATGATAGGCCAAGTGGCGGTCTTGAATTGATTCATTAGTACAAGCTACAAGGAGCTAGAAAGCTCCTCAAAATGTATAAATACACTATTCTTTGTAAAATAAATGAATAACCTATGGGATTCCCCCTTAGAGACTAGTTTAACACAAAAGATTTTTAAAATAACGCCCCCGCGCAAAGATTTTTCAACTTTTAACATTTTAGGTTTTAAAATAAACAAATGAGGAAAACTAACATGAGACCATGCAAGTCGATCTCCCACTTGCGGAGGCATGATCATGATCTCTCAATGGTCATTTTGGTTGTACTCTCGTCAAAAACGGTCACCGTGGGCCCAAAGCTCAAATATCACCAATCGAACGAGTACAAATGAATAGGAAAATAAGTTTGTTTTGATATATATATATATATATATATATATATATATATATGTGTGTGTGTGTGTGTGTGTGTGTGTGTGTCATTATTAACTTTATTTTGAGTGTATGTGTTTCGTAGGGATAGAGCGGTAGCGCGTTGGTATATTTTTATATCCCTGCACAAATGGTAAGTCCTCTTGTTGTTTTAATTTAGAGTTTATTTTTTGATATTTAATCTATCTGCACTTGAGTCTTTTCTCTATTTTGTAGATAGTGGAAGATTAGACGGTGACCTTTTAGCAAAGGAGCGTGTCGATATATCCTCTAACTCCCCATTTCGGGAACACCATACTCATATCCCACGTTTTATGCCTATTTCATGGATAAGACGTTTCTCCAAGGGGGCAATATGTACATACCCAAAATTGTATGTGCGACATTTTTGGTAAATGGTTACAAGGTCCCCAATGATGATTCATATCCTTTGAAAGGTTTTCAAGTTCAAAAACACATTGAAGTGCATATTTTTATCCTAGACATCATTACTCATTCCTCGCACACTTTTCCTAGCTTCTCGGTACATTCTAGAGTAGCTTTGAACTTTAGTGTCAAAACCGCTGCCCTGCTCTCGGTGGTGGGATTTATGACCACCTCCTAGGAAGGCAGTGGTTTACAAACCGCTTCCTTGGTAGGGCGGCGGTCCTGCACAAATTTTCCAAAGATTTCACTCATGTTTTAACGTGGAATTCTCTCACTTAACTTACATTTTTAGACACGTTGCTTTCCTATTTTAGATGATTCCAAGGCTAACTTCTTTGTGGCAATATATTCTTGCACTTCTATTTGTGATTGATGGTTGTTAGTAGTTTTAACTCCCTCTTCACTTTTGATATGTCTTCCTTTGGCTACCAAATGGCTTCAACCATTGCCCAAAATTCCTATAAATACCATGCTTGTGGGAAAGCAAAACCTAGAGAAGAATTTGCATCCTTGTCATTGTTGAAGTTGTTTCCTTCTTGCTGGAAATTTCCAAAGCCCAATCATAGATCAATTAAACTTTCGTTCTTCCACTGCATCACTTCCCATTCAATCAATCCAATCTGCTTAGTTCTCCCACATCTTTCTTCTTGTTGTTGTTTCTGCATTCCTATCAAATGGACTCACATGAACATGAAAATTGAAAGGAAAACTGAGGGGATAATTTCAACCAGATTTACCACAGTACATGTATATCCAAGTTGGATTGTTGCTTTCTTTATTCAAATTGTCAAGTTAGAATTCATTGTTTTAGACTCATATCAAATAGAGTAGCTAAATCTTTCAATCATTTCAATTATTAAACAGTCAATAGAGTAGATCAATTAAGAGATTTGTTCTTTAAATATTGTCAGGGAAGTTGTAGAGGATAGTAGTTTCTCTGAAATAGTGACTATTCTCTACCTCTAAGGTAGGATTTAGAGTTGTGGAAAGAATTCATTTAGTTAATTATTCTAGGTTAATCTCATGCAAATTACACAAGTGATTGTCTACATCCAGGTAATTTCTTGTTTAGATTCATTTTATTAGGTTAGAATCTTGCTCTTAAATACTACAAAAACAACAAAAAGATTTCATTTATTCGATTAGTCCTTTTGCTTATTTATAAATATGGAAAATACAAAAACACATCCTATTTTTAATTACTTTTGTCAATTTACTTAGATAAATGCTTTCAAGTCTACATGACAATTAAAGAACCCAGACAAGTAGGAGATTTTTCTTTTGAGCCAATAATTCCACAAATGAACTGAGTGGTTCCTCTTATAGACATAGATCAGGGGTTTGGTTATAACATTTTCAAATAAACCGGGGACGTGAATAGTATCAATAGAGAGTTGGAAACACTAAACATAGAGGACAATAAAGCATTTGAGTATTAAATAATAATGGTTATTTTGTTATGTATTGTTATATGGTTCATAAACCATATTTGTCTTTTCATATTCATGCACTAAACATTGTTATATTGATTTTTTGAACAATATATTTGTTTCAGTATAATTATTTATTAAATTCTAATTTAATTGTTATTTTGTTATGATGTTATTGGAAGCTTGTATATTGTTTTAGGAACTTGGTTCACCAATGTTATTGCAACTTAATCTTCTGTTTGTATTTGGCTGTGCAATATCTATAAATATTGCAGCCCATTCTCTGTAGTTGGTTGATTGAGATTAATAAAACTAATCAGGCTTCCGCCCCTATTTCTCAATCTTCATTTGGTACCAGAGCGAGAATCGGACCCGTAAGGTGTGGAGAAGGTCAGCAGAGAGAGAAGGAGATGGAGAAGAAATTTGCAACATTTGAGAGCCTGTGTAGCCTCGTGCAAACTCCCAGCCCCATCCCTGCCTCCCCCACATCCTCCTGTTCCTTCCAGGTGCTTGGAAGGCAAATTTTTTTCAGACCGGTGCAACCAGCACTGTGCAAAATTTGTGCAGGTCTATATATATTTAAAAAAAAAAAATTCCCCATCCAAGGGTTATTGAGTTGGTTGCATTGATAAAGCCAGAGGAAACTATGGTGTGAAGCCATTCGCAGGTGTGAAGTTTGAATGAAGCAGCGGCTATTTCTCACATAGTTTGCACATAGTGTGTAGACCCCTGGAGATCCCTGCGTCCTCACGTGCACAAACCACGGCCTGCACAAATCAACACAAGATTGCAGAGGCCTTTTCTCCATCAAGTATCAGGCCCGAAGCAATAAGGGTGCAACTCAAAAAAAAAAATGGTGGAGAATATTCAATCAGGGCGTGTGCAAATAGAACAGCAAAAGTTGTGCAAAACAAGGTGGAGAACTGTTTTCCACGCACTGCAGACCTACACAAAGATATAAGCGTGCAAGTATAAAAAAGAGGCGTGGAAACTCCAAAGCCGGACCTGCGCATCCACAAACACAACTGTGGAGATATTCAGTCCTTCACGCCAAAGCTAAAGTCGTCCTCCACGCAGACCTATAAAGCAAAAATGGCTAAAGCAAGGAGATATAAGCTGCGTGCAAAGCAAGTATCAAGAAAAATGTGTGGAAACTAGAGGATCCAAACAAAAAAAATGCAAGAGAGGCGGCAACATTAAACAAAGAAGGAGAAAAGTAGCGAAATAGAGGTTCAGATCCACTTCAAGCGGAAAACCTAATCAAAACTAGCTCCACGCAAGTGCCACGTGAGCATCTACTCTGCCAGGTCGTGTTTAAAGAGGTTAGCTCCTTCTCTTTTTTAATTAAATAGCATTTCCTCCATATCCTATCACAAGCGCTCATGTGCGCCAAGTTGGATAGTGAAAACGCCTTGGGAATGAGAGGTGTGGGGGTCGAATCCTACCCCAACACACAAAAACTCATTTTTTGAAATTTAGCGGCATATTTGGCGGATTTACCAAATTTAGTGGCAAAATTTGAATTTAGTTATAACTAACTAAATTTAGTGGAGGAATCCCTAAGTTAGGGTAAAAAAATTTCTCCCATTTGGTCTATTTTTTCATTTTGGACATTTTTTGCAAAGGGAGACCCATCTAAAAATTGCATCTTCAGCTTTTTTTGCAATTTTTAGCATTTTGGGTCGTATTGGGCTCAGGAGGCCACCAGGACCCGCGAAACAGAAATTTTTTGCCTGCCATTCAAATTTTCTAGTTTTTTGAATGTAAATTGTATACTGCTACATATTGTACTAATTTGTAGGTTGCCATAGTCAACTGCAAACTTTGTAACTGCTCAAAAACTGGCAGAATTGTAATAAAAAACAATAAAAAAATTGGTTCTGTAACACTCACGAGATCCTAGATCTCATTCGCAGCGTTCGGTATATACGGTGCCTCTGGGAAGCACTTACGGGTAAAGCCATCGCGACTACTACTACACTTAACGCCTAATATAGCTGCAACAACGTCGTCTGGGCATCGTCCCTATAAATCGACGGGGAGTAATAAGGTCACAGTGCACACACTATGAACCATCCCATCCGTCTGTGAATGATTGCAAGACATAAATCCGGACTGAGAAATTATCCAAGTATATAGCAAAGTTACGCGCGTATGAGGATATTTCTTTGAGCCGGTGTCAATAATCGCACAGACCCCATCAGTATTGTCTTGGTACCACGTATTGAATTCTTTCACGTACGTTAACGCCTCTTTCACGTACCACCGGGTATATAGAAAGGGCGAGCTTCTTCCACGTACCGACGGGTATATCGAAAGGGCATGTATATAGAAAGGTTTGGTATATCGGATTGACGGTATATAGATTGGGAGACCTAATACCTGGAGTGATAAGAGCCAAACCCTGTCAGTGATCTCTGCAAAATGGGCACCAATGCCCCCAAATTTTTTCTTCCGGATTCACAATTGCTCAGAGGAAGCAACTATGCTGCATGGAAGACAAAAATAAAGACACAACTTGAGTTTGAAGAAATCTGGCCTGTTGTGACTGGTACTCTAACCAGATCAACAACTGATACAACACAACAATGATAGTTTGATAGAGCAGATCAGAAAGCAAAACTCATCATCTTGTTTGGAGTGTCCGATGATGTGCAAGCCCACATTCGAGATGCCACAACAAACAAAAGAAGCGTGGGATAAGCTGAGCACAATATATGAGGCCAAGAACAAGAATGTCATACTAAATTTGCAGAGAGTCATTACATACATCAAGTTCAAGCAGTAATGAGAAAATGAAGCTTTCTTAAGAAGAGTTGCAGAGTTGAGGGCTTCACTTCTAGCCCTAGAGAAGAGGTCAAAGATGAATCTCTCTGCTCCCATTGTTTCGAGAGCTCTCCCTTCTTCTTACCACATTTTTGTCACAACTCTAAACTTGTCGATACGATACGACAATTAGTTTTGACAAGCTCGGTAAACCTACTGCAACAAGAGGAAGCAATGCACAATAAGGATGATGAAGAGGAGCAGGCATTGTCTTCACATCAAAAATGGAAAGGAAAAGGTAAAGGAAAACCTAAATCCTATCAGAAGTCCCAACATCAGAATCAGTATCATGGGGACAATCAACAGAAGAAGCAATGTCCAATTTGCAAAAGAGGACATGACTTAAAAGATTGTTGGTATAACACTTATAAGAAAGGTTCATCAAGCAACTCTGGACCACAACAACAACAATCTTACAAGGGACATTCTAACAACTATCATGGGTAGAAAAAGGGGAACTGGAAAAGAAGACCCCACCAGCAAGGTAATATTGTTGAGCAACAAGAACAATCAGACAATGAAGACTTCTTGTTCACTGCTCGATCAAGTGAACCATCCACGTCATCTAGTGATGTCTGGTATGTTGATTCGGGAGCCACTCGACACATGACCAGCCACAGAGACTGGTTTATTTCAATGAGGGACACGCCATCAAAAAATCATGTTTCGTTGGGAGATGATTCTTCATATACAGTTCAGGGGATTGGGAACATCTCTCTACCCCTTGGTTCACGCAAATGCAGACTATCAGATGTCCTATATGTCCCTGGGTTGACAAAGAATCTTCTTTCAGTTAGTCAACTCCTAGATCACAACCTAAAAATTGACTTTGATAGTCAATCCGCAAGAAAACGTGTTTGATTCGAGATAAATCAAGAGGCTCGAAAATAATTGCAAAAGCCTCCAATGTGGGACGCATGTTCCAACTTGATTTTGTTATAGAGATGATCAAGCACTTGTGGCTAAAAATTCCACCTCAAAGCACAGTTGTGGCATCGAGATTTGGTCATGTTAGTTTTAAATATCTCGAAACACTTCACGGTGTAATATGGTACATGGGCTACCTTCTCTTCAGAAGGATACAGACAAGTGTCCTCACTGCCTAGCAGGAAAACAACACAGGCTTCATTCCAAAAGAGTACTTTTCGAGCTCATGGTAAACTTGACTTGGTTCATACCGATCTTTGCGGTCCGATGCAGCCAAGTCATTCTGGGTTCCAGTACTTCATGCTTTGTGTTGATACTATTCGAGGAAAATGTGGATTTTTTGTCTTCACAAGAAAAGTGAAGCATTTGAAACCTTCAAAAAGTTCAAAGTAGCAGTTGAGAAAGAAATTGGTCATCACATCAGAACTCTCCGCAGATCGAGGGGGAATTCACCAATGATGAGTTTAGAGACTACCTACAAACTCATGGGATTCATCGACAAATGCCTCCTCCACACACACCGCAAGCAAAATGGTGTTGTTGAGAGAAGAAATCGTACTATCATGGAAATGGTGCGATGCATGATCGATGATTCCGACTTGCAAAGACATTTTGGGCAGAAGCAACAAAAAAAATACAGTGTATTTGTTGAACAGAGTGCCCACAACTGCTCTTGATGGAATTACACCACAAGAAGCATGGTCAAAAAGGAAACCATCCATTGCACACCTCAGAGTATTCAGGGTGCAAAGCAAGCATGCACATACCCAAACAGAACAGAAAGAAATTGGACATGAAGTCACAAAAACTCATCTTCATTGGGTACAGTGAAGAGACTCTTGGGTATAGATTGATGGATCCTAAGACCAGAAAAGTCTACACCAGCAGAGATGTTGAGTTTTTGAGAAGAAGGAAGCAGAGACTCCTCCTCCGACTCACAAGATGTAGATTTTTCACCTATTGTAAAAATTGAAGCTAATGTTCCCTCAGAAGATGAAAGTGATGATGGGGATGATGGTGTTGATCAAATAGAACCACAACCCATGGGAACAGTTCAACGTATGCCTAAATGGTGTACAAGTACATTACGAGATGCAAGATTGGATGCTCCACCGGATACATCCACCCTTGGACCACGGACTCGCAAAGTAAAGCAAGAGAAGAAGTTAACTTTGCTTTGATGAGTAGAGTTATCAATCGATGAGCCCTCTATACCCAGAAGCCCTATAGTCAAAAGCTTGGAAAGATGCCATGGATTTTGAATATCAATCAGTGATGAAGAATAACACTTGGCAGCTTGTTGATCTTCCACCAGGGAAGAAACCCATTGGATGCAGATGGATATTCAAAACTAAGTACAAAGCAGATGGGACAGTGGACAAGTACAAAGCAAGACTTGTAGCAAAGGGGTACACACAAAAAGAAGGCATTGACTATGAGGAGACATTTTCTCCCACAAAGCTAAGATCAAAACGATCAGGATGATCTTTGCTCTAGCTGCTCAGTTTGGATGGAAAGTTCACCAAATGGACGTAAAAAGTGCCTTCCTAAATGGAGATTTACAAGAAGAAGTCTACATGACTCAACCTGAGGGATATGTTGTACCTGGTCAAGAAACAAAGGTATGCAGACTCAGGAAATCTCTGTATGGCCTCAAACAGGCACCCCGGGCATGGTACATCAAGATTGATGAGCATCTCATACAACATGGATTTGTTAGAAATCCATACGATCCCAATCTCTACCTCAAAAAGCAAGGGGGGGAGATGGTGATTGTTGTTGTCTATGTCGATGATCTAGTCATCACTGGTAGTTCAGTGAGGATGATCGATGCAACGAAGAAAGATCTTAATCGATCGTTCGACATGACCGATCTCGGGCTGATGCACTATTGTCTTGGATTAGAAGTATGGCAGAAAGAGAATCATATTTTTGTTTCTCAGATGAAATATACCAAGACTACACTCGAGAAGTTTAGGATGATGGATTGCACACCAATTGCTACACCTATGGAGAACAGATTACAGTTATCTCGTTCAGATCCATCTCCTGAGGTAAGTGCCACTCTCTATCGGCAACTGATCGGGAGTCTCATTTACCTGACCTACACTAGACCAGATATCAGCTTTGCAAGTGAGCTATCTATCCAAGTTCATGCAGAACCCAAAGTTTGTCATGGAAAGCAAAGCAAAGTGCATTTTGAGATATCTCAAAGGATCAGTGGATCTTGGTCTAGAATACAAGAAGAATGAAAACTTCTTCTTGATTGGATATTCGGATTCAGATCATGCAGGAAATATTGATGATAGAAAATCCACTTCTGGATTTGTATTCTTTATGGGATCTGGACCAATATCATGGGGAAGTAAGAAACAACACTTTGTTTCTCGCTCTTCCACAGAAGTCGAGTATCGTTTCTGCAGGAGAAGCTGTCTGTGAAGCGATTTGGCTATGTCGCATACTGGAAGGACTTGGAATACCACAGGACAAACCGACCACCATGTATGTTGACAATGAAGGTGTTCTCAAACTTGTTCGCAATCCAGTTTTTCATGAGAGAACAAAGCACATTGAGGTTCAAGTTCATTTCATACGCGAACATGTGTTGAAGCACAACATCCACTTCAATTTTGTCCAACTGCTGAACAACGAGCAGATATTTTCACAAAGTCACTTGCACGTGATAAGTTCGAGTTGTTCAGAGAGTTTCTCTCCTCATCTCTTCAAACAATGCACAATTAAGGGGGGGAATGTTAGGATAAAATATTATTATCCTAATTAATTATGCATAGTATAATTATTTAATTAATTTTATTAATTAAATAATAATGGTTATTTTGTTATGTATTGTTATATGGTTCATAAACCATATTTGTCTTTCATACATGTTGTTATATTGTTTTGAACAATAATTTATTTGTTAATTAATTTGCTTCCCGGATGTTATTCAGATATTTTGAACTTTTATTTACGAACTTGAATCTTTGACTTAATCTTCTTATTTGTATTTGGGTCATGCAATATCTATAAATATTGCAGCCCATTCTCTCGTAGTTTTTGGTTGATTGAGATTAATAAAACTAATATGGAGTAGCTTTTTGATGTTTGTGATGCGTGGAGTTGGTATTATGAATTTGTGTGTACTCTTGTAAGTCTTTTTAGGCATTTTTATGATTGAGGTTTGATGTTCCCCTTGGGTAGTATGTCTTTTGGCTATTGACTTGGCTATGTCGTGGTCATTGATCTTGGTCTTTAGGGCATGTGATACCGAGTTCTATATGTATGGTGTGATGATTCTATTTGTGTGTTTTCATATGCATGGTGTGTTGTATTTATACCTATGACATATTTTTTTGAAATTATTCATTATGTGGACTACTTGTTTGTCTTTCCATGGTGGAATTAGAGGTCTTGTGATGTGATACAATCATGAAAGTATGTAACAAGATGTCTCATGGGTCGTTTGTGTTGTGTTGAGATTTGTGTGATATCTTGAGGCCAATTATTGTTGGGCACCCATGAACATAAGACAATTAAAATTCTAAACAATGAATATTAAGAGCTTGAGATTAAGAAATATTGTAAAGAAAATAAAAATTAAGTAGTAAAGTAAAAGATAACTAACTACCAATCTTCACAGAACATTAAAATTTAAGATATTGGTGTAAAATCTCTATGTTCCCATGTGGTCACATCAGACGTACAAGTTGTTTTGTTAAATGATATGTGTCATTATTGACTTCCTTTCTTATGTGTCCTTGGAGCTTCGGTGTTGTGTCGCATCAACGATGATTCTCTTATAAGGGGAGGGAGATGTAGTGCCAGATATTTTCACGGTAAGATTTTCCAGTGGGTGTTGGTATGGACGCAGCTTGTGATATTTTAGTGCCATTCTCCTTGCATAATAATATAGACACTCTATTTCAGATACGAGGTGTTAACCACGTGAAACCTAAAGATAATGTCAGAAACTTAACAATGGATGGTGGCAGCAAGTGCACCCTCCACTCACTATTAAAAAAACTTTATGGGAATTGTGATACAAGGATATTTGTTAATAACCATCTAAAATTAGACCATTACATTGGTTAGGTTGAAATAGCACTGAATCTTGAAATGCATGGAGATAAAAATATAACCAAATATCTACTCATTTTAGCATGTGAATTGAGTGATCTAAATATTTATCTCTACATGAAGTCAAATCAATGTCTTTGTGAGGATCTTCTCCTGCCACCATTTTGTTTATTATATATGCGAGAAGATAAGAAGAAGATTGAGGATTAGGAGCGCTTATTATCTAGTTATTGTTTTTCTCTTTTTCTTATGTATCATCTTGTTGAATGTGAACTGCAACCTTTGCAGCACCATTCTCATAGAAAATTAAGGATACCAATTTGTTTTTCCTTCTCTTTTTCTTTTATTTTAAATAGTTGTTGTATTTATTAAGACATTGGAAGTTCCCTTCATATTATCCCACATATATCTTGCAATATTTTTCTCTTTCACTCTTTCCTCTGCATGAAACCCTTTGGTTTCCATTCCCAACTTAGTAGAGAAGGTCACGTTGGAGGTGTTGCACACTTTTTCTCCTACACAAAATTGACATGGGTCTTCAACACCAAGTCAAAGTGATCCAACAAAGCTTAAAAATAATGTTTTCTACTAATATGTAGCTGCAAATGCGCTATGGATAATTAGTTGTAGAGTGCATGGGTATAAAGGAAAAAATAAAGGTTTTGTTAGATGTTGAAATTATCTTTTTTATTGGGTAGACGCCTGGTAGGTGAACACTTAGAAAAGGGCATGTGGACTATTTTCTGTGGAGTTCCCTGGTTTCCAGATCTACACCATGTATGCAAAATAAGGGATATTACTCAGGCCACATGATTTGTTTGAAAAAATACCTATTAAAGAAAATAAGTAGTCTTGTGGAAATGCGTATGAGAGGATATATGAATCAATTGTGCTAGATGCATGGAATTTTTTGGGTGTGGTCTCACATTAACTATCATAAGTGAGTTGAAGGTCTGATTGAAAATGCCTTTGGCAACATACATAAGGAATGTGATTTATTTGACAAAAAAAGGGTTGTATTTTTAGGCTTAACAAACTTCCAAGTAAAGCATAGGGAATATTTCCCAACAAATCAGTTTCTTTTTCATAGTGTCTCATTGGTTATGGCTAAATAATGCATTAGAGCATCTAAAGGGACCCTTTATATGCCTTAGTGTCAGATTTGGTTATTTGAAGGAAATGCTAAGTTGGTATTGTATCTCTTCTTGTGTCAATTTTTGGAGCTCTTCATGATTTGTCTCGTGGTTTGCACTTGGTGAATGTGGTGAGTTGATGTCGTCATGTTGAATGCATGGATCACAAGTTTTTATAAAAGGTATGGTTTCCCCTTTTCGTTAGCATTAAATTTCGCTTCATCATTTCCATCTTTTTCAAAATAAATGTTGAATCATAGGAAGCATAATTTCAAAAATTATAAACTATTTCCTTGATGTGTACTCTCAAAACATAAATATCATAAAAAAATAGAAAGCTCTGAGATTAAAAGTTACACGCATGGAGTGCCACACCCAAACGTACCACAAAATTGAATCTCTTTGCATGATCCCTGGTAACATGGAACACCTTAGGAGACCTTAACCAAGTTTTTAAAACTATTTAATGCTCTTTCCTGTCATATACCTAACCCCTCTTATCTTATTAGGCAGTTATGGTGACATGGTCCTTTTATTAAAACATGATCGGTTCCATATTATGGTTGTCACTTACCTTGAGTGAAACTTAAAACCACTACCTCCTACCTATAGACAGGACAAACAAGAATCATAGCTCAACTTAATTTCAATGGAAATGCCTTCAGAAACTAATTTTACAAGTGTGTTTTGGGACCCACTAGTCATTGTGTGATAAGAGCTCACGACAAAATTAAGATAAATGACATGGAAGCTTTCCTTCTAACTTAATATTTGCTCGTCATAATTAACTTCTCTCAGACATTATGAATTCTCTATATATGAGGGAATAAGTAGGAATCATCTATCTTTGTGATTAAACTTGAAACTAGTGTGTTTGAGACCCATTTGTAAGCACTTTTGTTGTTTTGGAAACTTTTCTCAACCTTAGCTAGAATTCCCTTTTGAGTCTCGTTTGACTTCTAGCTATGTGTGTGACCTTTAAATACCATTGCAATGCTATATATAATTTTATTTGATATTTTATCTCGTATAAATGAATTTTTAAATGTATGGTGATTTTTTCTCTCCACCGTCTTCTCTATCTAGAAACAATCTGCGCTTACTTGATTCATTTGAAAACGTAAATGAATTGGGAAATGTGAATTGGTTTGAAATGAAATGATAATGGACATGAAATGAAAATGGTTATGACATTATGAATGGAAAATAAAATGTCTCTTAACTTTATCTCTTATCTTTACTCTCTCTTTAGTACCAAAATATTAAGTCTGTTTGAATGCGAAAGCTTGAATGCATGAGACATGAACTTTTTTCTTCTTCCTCCCCTACCTCTCTCTTTCTATCTTCTATTTAAATGAAATTGTTAGAAATGATGAATTTGTAGATTTATGTTTGAGTGTAGGGATTTAGATACTCGGTCTTAATCTGACGCAATGTTTGTTGTAGGTACTCCGAACAAGAAGGATTAGAGTGTGGTATGTTCTATTCAGTGATATGGCATTAAGATATTGTATATTGATATAAATTATGAATGTTAAGTGAAAGTAAATTAAACATAAGTGCATTCTAAAAACTAGTGAGTTGAAGACTATTGTTCCTCTTGGACTCTTATATTTCAAGCATTGTACATGGAAAACTATGTTGTTTGTATTTGCCTTGTGTTAAGGCTAACCTTACAACACTAGTTAGATTGAAACATAATTAATGTAGGAAAACCATGTTAGCTAGATAAACAAGGAAGATAGTTGAATTTTGTAAATAGTTAAAAATCATATTGTTCACTTCATAGTTGTTATTCCCATTTTAATTTAAATATGGATCTCATCGTTTAGATGCTTGAAACAATCTCTACCTAATAATTATTGTGGTTCATAGATAAAATAAAAATGTTTGGAAGTAACTTATCATTTTTAAACCATATAAATGCAGCGAGTATTCAACCTTTGGCATACCCTCCTCTCAATCATGTCACATCTAGGTTTGCAAAACCCTAATGTCTTAAGAAATACTTTAATCCTCATAATTAGACTTCTTATCCTACACTAAGAAAATTCTTCAAAGACCATTTCTATAACTTAAGTGTCCTTACACGAAGCAATAGATCAGTTGAGTAACCTTGTCATTCATAGGGTAAATAGGACTAACACTTCTTGGTGTCATAGGTCTACTCATCTTCATGGATGAGTTAGAGTTCAATGTTCGCGTTGGACCTTGGTGTCCTAGTGGTCAACCATATTCTTAAGAAGATAGTTTGGGATACCTTCATCATTGAATGAACCCTTCATAAGATCTTGATGACACAATTGGAGTTAGTGCACTAGTGTATTTATTGATAAACTCTTGTTAATGATTTTTAGTTCCTCACAGATAAATATGTCACCTTGGATAGTAACAACTTTACACCTTTGTCCCTTATGAAGGTTTAATGGGATAAATATGTTTTCACACCTTAAATTGATCTATAGTTAGGCATAGAGCCCTGAGTGCAATTGAATTAAACTAAACCTAATGGAACCCTTTATAAGCTAAGTGTTAAATGAAAGTGAGAAATTGTAGTCTTGGAATACCTCAAGTGGCACAAAGGCTTTGCAAGACAAGGACATTAGATTACTCTAAATTTGTCTTGTGGTAGGGTGTATAAAACCTCAAGTAGAAATGAATGTAATACATCGAGTGACCTATTATGATGCTAATGAACAAAGGAACTATCATGTATTATTACTAATGATTGTAAATATTACCTTAGAAGGAATTTAAAACACATAAAATTTCATAACTTTTGCATCTAAACTCCCTTTGTCCCTCTTAGATAAGTGTGACCCTTAGTAAAAAATTACCATGTGCTTTCTCGTAGGGTGTAGTTTCCCCCATCCATGATTGCTTTTGAAGTTAATAAATCACAGAGCCTCTCTTAAGGGTATTGGTGAAATAAACATTGTTGCTTTTTACTAAACAATTTAGATAGTTCCTTGGAAGGAAATTTTAAAACATATAGTTGTTGGGTTGTCTTGTTATATGATTTAATATTTAGGTTTTCTAAGAGCGATGAAATGAGTTGTTAGGTACGGGGTCACCACACCTTGTAGACCTTAATCTCTTAGTGTAAATTATGTCATTTGAATTATAATTGTTCTAAAACAATGCCAATAAGAGTCTAAAGTAACCATGTAAGAGTAATGCAAAACAAGAGTAAATAAGATTTTTGTTAGGAATAAAGTTATGCTTGATGTCTTCATAATTGATTGAGGCATTTTCTTGTTATGAAAAAAATACAAATTGTTCTTGGAAAAATCAAGCATTAATTGGGAAAACACAAACTCTTATATAACAAAAATAAAATAAAAAATTATGACATGTAAATGTTAAATCGAATTGAACTAACTGTTGAACTATAAAAAACCATGTAACAGGAAAAATAAGGGACTATGATGGATGGATGTTGTGCGAAGAGGTATCTTGAATCTAAATCACCCTTGAATCCTAAGAATTCCTTCTTTGACCTCACGATAGTTCCCCTTGTCTAGCAAAGGTAAAATTTAAACATCAAATATACGTCTCAAAAACCATAACCTTAGCATCTTGTTAGTTTCTTTTCGTAATGAGGATAAAATTTAATGTCAATTAAAAATATTTTGAGAAACAAACCTTTAATGTAAGAATCAATATTGGGAGGCTTGTAGGTGTTTAAAATGAATTTAATTAACAAATGAGTTGTGGATAATTAATGGAAATTGAGAAAGGAACCAACAATGCATTCTCTTTTAAAGGCTAATGCTATACAAAAATAAAGTATTTGAAGTTTTAGAAAAAGGAAATTTTACACCCTTACTAGTTTAATTCACTAGAAACTTATAATGTTATATAATGGAAAACTAAATGTAATAAATATGTAAACCATAAAAATGTCATGTTGTGGAGTATGCCTATCTGTGTGTCTTACCATAGTTGGGTCATTGTCTTGGTTTACGTAATTTGAGTAAGACATTGATGTGTACTCTATGTTATCTATTGTATGAGTGGGTTCATGACTATGTAAGTGTCTTATGTGATGTTGACTTTTTCTATTTGAGCCCATGTGGTGTCGTGTGATGAAAAATAAAAAAATTATTCTGCAAAAAATTTGTTTGTATTTTGGTGTTCAAATTGTGGCCATTACATATCATGCATCTTAATGTTTTCCCATGAGTTTGAAAGTATGCGAGCATCCTTATTCAACTGAACCATGGATACATTATCAACGACAATTGTCAAAAAATTCAATGTAGTTTCAAACTTGATCTTTGCTAGAGGTTAAGATATCTATATTTTATCTTCAACTATTCTACCAAATTATTGGCTGGGTGCACTTTGCTAGGCATCTAATCATGGACATGGCCCTAGAGGAGTGAGCAAAATGCTAACACGACATCATTTATAGATTAGTAGTTTTTAAGGATTTCACTGTACCGGTTAGGTGGTATGGACAATGTAATGATCTAATACTAATCTATGCCATCCATTCGAGTTATTTGGAGGGGCTATATTTCATTATATAGTTTCTCATTGTGAATGTGTAGATAGTTAATGATACTAACAACACTTGATGTAATGAAATATAATTCCGGCTTCACACATTGCCTATAAAAATATAAGGGCTTGGAGTATCAAATGAAATTAGATACACTCTGAGACGCTTTCTTCCTCTTTATAGATATTTTAAATCATTGATTACTTATCTCATCTCATACGTTATAATGAACTCACATACTATCATGGTGGATTTTGCTACAAAATACTTTCACCCCAAAATATGGAAAAAATGGAAGAGTCTATCTCTCACACCAACCAATAGACTGCAACCTTTTGTGACAACTTTTGGAAAAAACATTAGTGACTGTGATTTTCTTAAAACACCCAAAACACGTGCCAAATATTGCATGGAGTGGTGAATATTTTAACCCCACTAATTTGAGTAGATAGAAGACCTGCAATATATTATCAATGTTAAAATACCTAAGATAGTATTCCGTGTTCGCATAAAAATACATGTTTTCTAAAGCTTGTATTCCACCAAATTCATAAGGCTGATGTACGTGTGAAATATAATCTTCCACAAAAATTAGCGCACAGCTGTTTTTCATGTGAAATAAACGTGGTCCTTCCATGGGCGGAGAAAACACAAGTATACCAACTCCTACACGGTCTGTACTTCTAAAGCAATGTCTATCTGGACTGTTTCATATGCGCAAACGCTACGACATCAGCATAGGGGAGCTTACCCAATGGAATGCCTCCAAATAACGACGTCACTACGTGTTCCTTCATTATCAAACGTACTGAAGATAGATATAATATTACGTGTATACACATCTAAATATTTTCGTAGTCACCAACCATGCTTCTATATGTGGCTGTGGCTTGTAAAACCTAAATTCTTTCACCTATAAGTACTCAAGACTAAATGTTTTCCTTATCCAATTGGGTGTTGGTTCATGCACCGTAAAATATATTTGTTGTTAACTTAAGAGTTTTTTGTGTGAGATTAATTCTATATTACTTCTCGTTAGGTTCCATATGATAAAGGTGCATCGATAAGAATTAAGAGAACAATCTCGAGTGACAATTCCTTGCACAAAGTACTCGAACAAGAAGGATTAGAGTGTGATATGTTGTAATCAGTGAGATGGCATTAAGATATTGTATATTGATATAAATTACGAATGTTAAATGAAAGTGAATTAAAGATAATTACATTATAAAAATTAGTGTGTTGAAGACTATTGTTCCTCTTGGACTCTTATATTTCAAGCATTGTACATGGAAAACTATGTTGTTTGTATATGCCTTGTGTTAAAGCTAACCTTACAACACTAGTAGGAGTGAAATATAATTAATGTAGGAACAACTATGTTAGCTAGATAAACAAGGAAGATAGTTGAATTTTGTAAATAGCTAAAAATCATATTGTTCACTTCATAGTTGTTATTCCCATTTGAATTTAAATATGGATCTCATCGTTTAGATGCTTGAAACAATCTCCTGCCTAATAGTTATTATGGTTCATAGATAAAATCAAAATGTTTGGAAGTAACTTATCATTTTTAAACCATATAAATGCAGCGAGTATTCAACCTTTGTTGTACCCTCCCTCTCAATCATGTCACATCTAGGTTTCTGAAAACCCTAATGTCTTAAGAAATACTTTAATCCTCATAATTAGACTTCTTGTCCTACACTTAAGAAAATTCTTCAAAGACCATTTCTATAACTTAAGTGTCCTTACACGAAGCAATAGATCAATTGAGTAACCTTGTCATTCATAGGGTAAATAGGACTAACACTTCTTGGTGTCATAGGTCTACTTTGTCTTCGTAGATGAATTAGAGTTCAATGTTCACGCTGGACCTTGGTGTCCTAGTTAGATCAGACCATATTCTTAAGAAGATAGTTTGGGAAACCTTCATCATTGAATGAACCTTTCATAAGATCTTGATGACACCGATTGGAGTTAGTGCACCAAAGGTACTATGCATGATAAACTCTTGTTAATGATTTTGTTAGAAAATTAATACATTTGTTAGTATTTGTTAAAGGACGAGGTTCTCGGTTAGTATAACGGTCTCCCTCACAGCCTCCCTATTGGCCTATTTAAAGGCGTCTTTGTATCTTCTTAAATGCAATACATTCTTCTTGTGCGCTATCATTGGTATCGGAAGCGAGGATTGGTGGAAGAGAGAAGGAAGGCAGCAGAGAACAGAGTCAGTGAAGCCGAATGGTGCTATTTAAAGGAGATTTTATCACGCAATGCGTGCGTGGAGGCTGGAGCGTGAAGGACGAAAGAGGAAGAGTGCGTGACATGAAGAAGATCTTGCAGGCGTCCCAGCTCAACGTTGCGTGCGTGCTTGAAAGTGCCCATCCGCGTTTCTTTGCTGCGTGTGTGAAGGAGTCCGACTTTCTGGCTGAATGGAGCGTTTCTTTGCTGCGTGCGTGAAGGAAGAGAAATGGTTGCCATTTCTTTTGTTAATGCGTGCACGATAAGGAGAAGAAAATATTCGACTGTCCCATTTTTCTTTCATTATGCGTGCGTGCGTGAAGGAGGAGAGGGTGTTCCTTGCTGTGAGTGAAGAATTATAACCCTTGCGTGAACTCTTATCTGTGCAAACCAGTGAACACAAAATGCGCCTTCTTTATTGGTGTATGTGGAGATTCGAGAGGAGACTCATTCTTTGGAGCCAGAGCAAGCATTTGTCAGTCCTCTACTCACGAAAGGAGACATTCTTGTGAGTAAGATTTGTGCTTGTTATCGCACGTGTAAGCAAAGTCATGCAAATTACAAATCGAGTGTGTGCGTGTATGTCTCAAATTTACGATGCCTGGCTTACAAAGTGGTGAGCAATGCACCAAATATTTGGGCATTAAATGACAACGAAGACACCCTTTGAATTTGTTCTTTGCCTTGATCAGCGAGCTACACAACACCTTCAGGAACATTCTCTTTGGCGAGATTGTGCGCGAGGGAAATTATTGGAATACTTTTGGTTCGGCGTTCGATGTCAAGACACATGGCGGATTCGTGCGGAGAACTTGAGCGTGGTTATGATGCGAGATGATGAGCGAAATAGAATGCCCACAGGAGCATCGGCGTCCCGCACGAGCCTATAGAACCCATCTTTGGGATGATTCCTTGATAAGCATTGTAGCCATTTTGAAAAATAAATAACTAAATAAAATACATTTTTGAGTGTTTGAAAATGTACTGCTCAAAAATATTGCTATCCGATGCCCAACTCTTGAAAGGGCCAAATTTCGCCGCATGGAAAACCAAAATGTGGACGATTCTTCAATTCGAAGATCTTTGGGGGATTGTCTCTGCAGCGGGACGCCCCTCCACAGAGATGATGATCTGTTGGAAAAATATGAAAAGGCTGATGCGAAAGCACTAATGCTCATCACCCTGAGTCTTTATGATGAGGTGCAGCCATACATTCGGGAAGCAACTGCTTCTTCTCAGGCATGGAGCGCATTGTGTACCATCTACGAAGCTAAGAATAGATTGATGACAAAGTTGTAACTTCAGACAAAGCTTCATACGATGAGTATGCATGATGGCGAATCAGTAGAAGCCTTCTTGCGGCGTGTAGCTGAGTTACGTGCAGAACTCTCTGCACTCGGTGAACCAGTGGACGACAAGTTGCTAGTCCCGCTCACCTGCTGAGCTCTTCCTTCACGGTTTGACAACTTTGATCACCACATTGACAATCACTCAACGGGAGGTGAGTTTTGCACCACAGTGAATTATCTCCAGCGGGAAGAAGCCATGCAAAACGTCTGAAAGCCTTCGAAGACAAGGCTCTCATGATGAGGCAAAAACATAAGCCTCCTCGGCGATCTGCCCCCAAATCGAAGCGGCATGCTCGGTGGCCATCTTCACGGCCACCACGGCGGCCACCCATAAGAAGCAGCATAATCACTGAGGCGGATCGGTGGTGCCACATTTGCTCCACGGATACACACACATAGCTATACTATTATTACAACGGTCATCCAAGTATGGAAATTCTGGCGAAGAGAGCACTTCTGGCGAGGATATTCAAGAAATCCCGATGGCATGCTCGTAATCAGAGGCAGAAGGGCCACATTGCTGCTCAGCAGGATGCCACCTCCGATGAAGAGGTACGGAGATCGACTCATCGACATTGTTCTAGTCTCACGAGACTTCATAGCATTTAGGAAGATGTCTGGTTGATTGATTCAGTGCCGTGAACACAAGATTGGTAAGCAAGAAGTTGTTCCATACTCTGAGTGACCGGCCCACTGGAGATCGGATCACCATTGCAGACAATCAAGAGTATATTGCAGCAGGGATTGGTGATGTCATCATTCCTCTTGGAACACGAAGATGTACACTCACAAAGGTGCTCTATGTTCCAGGTTTGACTTCAAATCTTTTGTCTGTAAGTCAACTTCTTAACCATAGAATGCAGGTTGAATTCTTTGTTGAGAAAGGGGTCAAGTCCTGCATCATTTCCCAGGGAGAGTCAGTCATTGCTCAAGCATTTCTGAAGGGCCGTCTATTTACACTGGATGCGGTCACTTCATCTAGCGTTTCTCTCTCTGCATCAACGGCAGAGTCCACTGCACTTTGGCACTTTCGATATGGTCATCTTTCTGCCGGGGCTCTACATCAACTCAGTGCGAAGGAAATGGTAAGAGGGCTTCCTCCACTCTCCCATTCCTTACCTGTTTGCTCAGGATGTCTTGCGGGCAAACAACATAGAGGTCCATTCAAAGCGAGCTCTTATCATTCTACTGAGAGCATCTTGAGTCGTTCACACCGATGCATGCGGACCTTCCCCAACTAGCTTTCGAGGTTTTTGTACTTTGAGCTCATCATTGATGATTACTCACGAGAAAATGTGGGTATATTTCCTTCGGAAGAAGAGTGAGGCACTTGCAAATTTCGGACCTTCTACCAAAGAAGCCACCAGGAGCGGGAAGCCTCTTCTTCTCCTCCGCTCAGATCGAGGGGGAATTTGTGTCAAAGAATTTCTTAGCATACCTGAAGCGGCATGGCATTCGGCAACATTTGCTACTCCTATACACCCCAATGAAAATGGGATTCCGAGACCACAATGAGATTGTCATGGAGATGGCTCGTTGTATGCTCTCACCGCCAAGTTGGAGGATCGGTTTTGGGCGGCGAGCGATCCAGACACAGCAGTGTATTACTCAACCAGGCACCACGAAGATCTTGCGAGAACAAGACAGGAAGAGGTATGGGTGGTCGTAAACCTTCTATTCATCATTTGAGAGTTTTTTTGGTTGTCTGCTTGCATATATGCATGTTCCGGATAAGAGAAGGAAGAAGATCGATCAAAGACAACTTTGCCATGTCTTTTCTTGGGGTATAGTACTACCTCAAAGGCATATCGTCTCATGGATCCTGAGACGAAGAAGATCTACGAGAGTCGAGATGTGGTATGTGATGAGTCGTCCTTTGACTCCCTGCCACACAATGGAGATCCAGTACCGACCTCGTCACATAGATTGCTCACACATCTAGATGATGAGCAAGATGATTCTTCTCAGAGAGAAGAAGAGCTGAGTGGAGACTTGTTCGTTGATCTTGGCACCTGGAAAACACATCTTCACATCAAAGGGCACCAACGTCGAAATGGGTCAGTACTATCGAGGGATGCACACCTGAACTCACTTCCAGGTACTTCTACGGGAGTTAGAACACGAAGTCAAGCTAGACATGAGGTAAATTTTACACTCATGAGTTCAGTTGTTGAGAGCACCAGAACCTGACATTGTTCGTGAGGCATTAGACCAACCACAGTGGAAATAGGCTATGGATGTTGAATATGATTCCCTAATTCAGAATCGGACGTGGGAACTTGTCGATCTACCTCCAGGTAAGAAATCCATTGGCTGCAAATGGATTTTCAAAACAAAATATAAGGCAGATGGTTCAATCGACAAACACAAAGCATGACTTGTTGCAAAAGGTTATGCTCAGCAAGAAGGAATTGACTATGATGAGACCTTTGCACCCACTGCGAAGATCAAAACCATCAGAGTTGTCTGTGCATTGGCAACACAAAATGGATGGAAACTTCAGCAGATGGATGTCAAGAGTGCTTTTCTAAATGGTGATCTAAAAGAAGAAGTGTACATGGCCCAACACGAAGGGTTTGTAGATGAGCATCAACCACACAAGGTATGTCGTCTGATAAAGTCTCTTTATGGACTTAAACAAGCACCTAGGGCATGGTATATAAAAATTGATGATCACCTATTGCAGCATGGATTCACTCGTAGCCCCTCAGATACAAATTTGTATATCAAGAAGGTAGGAGCAGAGATTGTTGTCATTCGGTTTTGTCGTAGATGATCTTGTGATCACGGGAAGTTCTCGACAATCTTGTAGATGATGTAAAGAATGATCTGAAGAAATCCTTTGACATGACTAATTTGGGGCTACTTCACTATTGTCTTGGCTTAGAGATATGGCAGAAGAAGAATCATATCTTCGTCTCCCAGATGAAATATGCCAAGACACTCCTGGAAAAGTATGGAATGTCAGATTGTAAACCAATGTCCACACCTATGGAAAAAGGTTTGCAATTATCTAGATTCCAGGATTCACCGTAGGTAGATGGCACTCACTATAGGTAGCTTGTGGGGAGTCTCATTTACTTGACTTATACCAGACCAGATCTTTGCTTTGCAGTGAGCTATCTCGCCAGATTTATGCAGGAGAGCGAAGAAATGTCATTGGATACAAAGAAAGCATGTGTTGAGATATGTCCGAAGTGCAGTTGACTTTGTGGAGGTATCGAGAAGAACACTCGATTCTTCTTACGGGGATATACTGAGACTCGGACTATGCGGGATCCGTTGATGACGGAAATCCACTTCGAGGATATGTTTTCATCTCGGATCTGCGGACCTATCTCATGGATCAGTAAAGAAAGAAACTGTTGTTGCTCTCTCATCCACTGAGGCTGAATACCGCGCTACATGAGGAGCTGTGTGCAAAGCAATTTGGTTACGTCGCATTCTTGCAGATATAGGGATTCCTGAAGAGAAACCTCCCATCATTCACTGCGACAATCAAGGTGTGTTGAAGCTTGTGAAGAATCTATATTTTCCATGAGCGAACAAAGCATATTGAGGTCGAATGTCACTACATTCATGAACAAGTCTTGAACCACCAAATTCAGCTCGAGTATTGCCCTACTGATTCTCAGGTTGCAGATATTCTCACCAAGCCTCTCGGCAAGGTGAAGTTTGATTTGTTTAGGGGGTACATTTGTAAGAGCAATGTATTAAGGGGGGAATGTTAGCAAATTAATACATTTGTTAGTATTTGTTAAAGGACAGTTGTATAACCGTCTCCCTCACGGCTGCCTCCCTATCGGCCTATTTAAAGGCGTCACTTTGTATCTTTTTAATATAGCGAAGTACATTCTTCTTGTGCACCTATCAGATTTTTTTAAGTTCCTCAAAGATAAATATGTCACCTTGGATAGTTACAATTTTACACCTTTGTCCCTATATGAAGGTTTAATGTGATAAATATGTTTTCACACCTTAGATTGATCTATAGTTAGGCATAGAGCCATGAGTGCAATTGGAATTAAAATAAACCTAATGGAACCCTTTATAAGCTAAGTGTTAAATGATAGTGAGAAATTGTAGTCTTGGAGTACCTCGAGTGGCGAAGGCTTTGCAAGACAGGGACATTAGATTACTCAAATTTTTCTTGTGGTAGGGTGTATAAAACCTCGAGTAGAAATGAATGTAATACATCGAGTGACCTCTTATGATACTAATAAACAAAGGAACTATCATGTATTATTACTAATGATTGTAAAGATTACCTTAGAAGGAATTTAAAACACATAAAATTTCATAACTTTTGCATCTAAACTCCCTTTGTCCCTCTTAGATAAGTGTGGCCCTTAGTAAAAATTACCATGTGCTTTCTCGTAGGGTGTAGTTGCCCCAATCCATGATTGTTTTTGAAGTTAATAGATCACGGAGCCTCTCTTCGGGGTATTGGTGAAATAAACATTGGTGCTTTTTTACTAAACAATTTAGATAGTTCCTTGGAAGAAAATTTAAAAACATATAGTTGTTGGGTTGTCTTGTTATATGATTTAATATTTAGGTTTTCTAAGAGCGATGAAATGAGTTGTTAGATACAGGGTCACCACACCTTGTAGACCTTAATCCATTAGTGTAAATTATGTGTCATTTTAATTATAATTGTTCTAAAAGAATGCCAATAAGAGTCCAAAGTAACCATGTAAGAGTAATGGAAAACAAGAGTAAATAAGATATTTTATTAGGAATAAAGTTATGCTTGATGTCTTCATAATTGATTGAGACATTTTCTTGTTAAGAAAAAAATACAAATTGTTCTTGGAAAAATCAAGCATTAATTGGGAAAACACAAACTCTTATATAACAAAAAAATAAAAAATTATGACATGTAAATGTTAAATGAAGGTTCCACGTGCCTCATCGTCACAATTTGAAGGCTCACCTAAAGAAAGACCCTTAACTAGCACAAGCCCTCCATGTGTCCAAGAAGATCTAAAAGGGAACACCAGCTATTAAAAATTCTAAGCTAGGGATAGGCCGAAGGAAGCCTCCATGCATCATCTCGATGCATCTTTAAAGTTAAAATCTGGAGGAGGTCCCCAAACAAGCGCAGGCTCGCCGCGTGGCCAGAAGTCAAAAGGGGCAGAGCTGGCCGCCGAATTGGCTAAGTAGAGAAGAGCCAGCAGAAGCCTCCACGTGTCATCTCGGCACATATTCAGGGTTAGAGATAGAAGGGGAGTCTCCAAATGATCACTGGCCCTCCACATGTCTTGGGTCAGGCAGAGTGTCTCTTCCAATGGGATGGAATGGGTAGAACAAAAAGGAAAAATAGATCGAGGCCCATGGAAGCCACCACGTGTCAGTCCGACACAACTACAAGAGCAAGAGGATGGGGTTGAATATTAAAACACATGTGGGGCTGCCACGTAGACCTATGTGGAAAGATTCTTTCGCATATTGTGAGCGCATCAAATGCCTAACCCTTGACCTTCGAGACGGCCATATATTTTTCAATTGGAAGTTGAAAACGAGTAGGAGAGGACGTTTTGGAAAGCTCTCGGTCTTGCACTACTCAATTTGCCACCATTAATAATTCAGGCCACCATTTTCGAGGTTGTCAAGTCTCTCACCTATGCCATAATGAAGAATGGACTCCTTTCTTACCCAGTAAGGAATGACACATGGAGGCATGGGTCTTGCAGTGATGCCCATTATTATTATAGGTGGATTTCAATGCATTACAGGGATGGTTTAAGCAGGATTTGAATTTTCCCTCTCTCCTTCACTTTTTCTTCTATATATTGTAAGGAAGGGACATTTTTCAAAAAGGTTGGTCATCTTTTCCCTCCGTCCCCCTCTCTCTTTCTTCCTTAGGGTGGAATGTTGATTCTAAGCCTCCTCTCTTGGCTCTGTAATGGCATTTTCTTGCACCTTGCCCATTGATGATGTACCATGTGAACTCTTGGAGCAATAAAATATGTTTCGTGATACATTTTTTCCATCCTTTCTTATTATATTGTCTCTTCTCTCCTCTCATCATTGCAGGGTATATTGGGCATACTTCTGATGTCCATTACTGGTTTTGGGAGCTGTGTTTAATGGTTTAAAGTGGTGTTCCATGTGAAATTTATCTCTAGTTTGTGGTGCATCTTGTCCACCCTCTCCTTTTCTCACTGTTATCTCTCGAAAGTGCACCCTGTAGAGAGATGGCTATAGGTTTTCTATGGGCTTGCACAATTGATCTCTCTCTTTTGTAGATACAATGAAAACACCTCAGGTATGTGGGTATACCTATTTTGAGGTGAGTCTCCAGTATCAAGGCTAATTCCTTATTGGTGTATCCTAAACTAATTTTTGGGAGTTTGAGAGTAAAAGATGACTGTAAAAATGATTAAACTAAGGTGATACACCTAAATTTGTATGAGGGATTTGGTGAGTATATATACACAATTGATTTGGGAAGGATTTTATGCATGAACCAATAGTTTTTCTAGAATATCTAAGGTGAATCAATTGATTGTGCGAGGAGAATCACAACAAGACTAAATAAGTTAACATGCACATTTAAATTAAAGAGAGACCTGAATTTGCAGTAGGGTAAGGTGGTTGATCAGGAAATTTGCATTCACAAGATTAATATAACATACACAAGCTCGCAAAATATTTGGAAAGGCGAGAAAATACTTCACACTCAGAGGGAAAAACTGGTAAAATTTTCTTCAGTACTCATATATCCAAAAGTCCTCAGGAAGAATCTATGTGCTTTGCAAAGGCACACAATATATAGAAAAATAAATTTTCCCACCCTTCCTAAAAATAGACTAAGGCTGTACTCGCCCATGCATCCTAATTTTATCCTTTATTTAATAATAAATAAAGGGATAAAATAATACAAACTAGTACAAGAGGCATTAATAGCCTTTGATTACATCTTAGTCAACTGAAGTTGACTATTCTATTTTTAATAAAGTTGGGTGAATAATTTTTCCAAAAATAGATTGCTTGCTAGGAAAGTCTCTCTCCATGGCATGCAACTTTGTCTCTTCTTTGTTTGTCTTCTTGTGAAGCATGCAAAAATCAATTCTCTTCATGTGAGCAAAATAATTACATTAATTGCAATACTTTGCAAAATAATTCATCCAAATATCAATCTGACTTGGACCACCTTTGTCTCTGATGTTGACACTCATTCTATTTTCTAGTGATCACATGGATAACACTTGCAACTCCACTTCAACTCCTTGGTGTGGGGACCACCTTCACATTACCAGGTTTGGCCACCTTTGTGGACTTAGCAAGTACATATAAAAAGGTGACCATTTTACATTACATGTCATAATATAGTTCTACCCCCTTTTGATAAATACATGCATGTATATCTTTTGGCTTTGCATTTGAAATCATATACCATGGTTACTAGGTTTGGATTTTACCCTTTTGATTATTATTGTAAACATTATTTGGTCGTATTTGCATCATTGGGGAGTCGGGCTATGGTTTTAGAATTTGGAAGTCAATGCAATGATTTTGTTTTTAATTGATGACGTGGGTGGCTCCTTCCCCACGGTGACTCACCCCTTTGGAAATATTGTCGGTGGCTCTTGTTTAATGCTGACCTAACTGCGGTTAGGGTTTCTCTGACTCCTTTGGTTTGCATTGGAACTTTCCTTTGTGGATGATCATCGATCTCTGTACTTTTTCATTGTGGTCATTGATCTATGACCTGTGGTTGATTGCTTTCAGCCTGTATTAAATATGGTCGGTGAGTTTTAACTGTAGTTAGTTGCTTTGAGCCTAGAGCTTGATCCTTAGCCATTGATCTTTGTACTTGGCTGAAGCTTGATCGTTGATCCCGACCCTCGGTTAGGGTTTTGTTGACTCTCTCTCGAGTTTGCATAGTAAATAGTGTATTCGACCCTCAAGCACATTTCATTTATTTTTTGGTTGTGCGGGCGAAGCCCCAGAAAAAAATTTTTACACCATTGTTGTTCTTTTGGAGCTCGGTCTGTGATACTCTTTGCATGGCCTTCTGAGTCATTATGAAGCTCGGTTTCTCTCCATTTTCGGGTCCCTGTGAGTTTTTGACCGCTATTGATGTTTTTGGAGCTCGTTCTGCGTGACTGTGAATACATACCTGCATGGATTTTGCTCCTTTAACTTCGAGGATTCAGCCATGGTCATGATTTTTGACCCTGAACTCATTGTAATAAGGTAAGTGACTTTGAATACTGGTTTGAGCCAGATCTATCTCAGTTGGTTTGGCTTTATTGGCACTAATACCTCAAAACCTTGTGTTTCTCTGCATTTTCATTGTATTCTGATATCCAAGCTCGGAAATAGTTTTGAGTGCTCTGATTCTGAAGCCGTCTTAAGGAAGGTGAGTGTATTCTCAAGCTTTCATTCAACCATAATATGGATCTCAAGCTCTATTTCATGCAAACTAAGTAGTTGTTTATCATACTGCCATTCTTCTCTATTTTTCATTGGGCATTGCAACTTTCTTTTGTGGGTTTCCCAAAAATGAGTTTCTTTCATGCTAAGCTTTTACCCAGGCCGATATTTGTGATGGTCATTGTTGTATGAAATGTGAAATATATGTTTCTTGTTATGATTTTCTTTAATATTTGAACCTAAACTATTGTTGTTTGAATAATGGAGGCCTAAAACATGCTTATTTTTTAAAGTTGGTTGTATTTGAAGATTTTTTTTCATTTCTAAAATGGTTGATCAATCTTGCACTTTCCTATTTTGAAAAACTATGAATCTTGTATTTAATTTTGAGCTCTAAAGATATACTGTGGCATAATGAACACTTGATACTTGCTTCATTTTGGAAAAATGTAGTTCAGGATGGTTGTATTTGTAGGATTATCTAGCAACTTCAATTTAATCAGTAGGTACTTGTTCTAATTTTGATACCCAATAATGGGTTTTTTGATTAAAGCTGTAATTTTCTCTCTTAGATCTGCAACTTGAAAAATATTTTCAATGGGAATGTTGACTTCTGAAAGAAACTTTGAAACTTTCTTTAGCCTGAATGTGCATGTAATTTTGATTCAAGGTTTTCTTTGTAAGCTTGTGATTTGAATGCTTATGGGGTACCTCTTTTGCTCTAAAATGATTAGACCTGAAGGCTCATTGATGTGGGTGTTTGGACTTCTTCATTCTTTCCCATTTCTACAAATTTCATTCTTCTTATCACAGTCACTTGGTTTGATCTGTGAATAATTTCTTTTATGAGATCTTGAGTATATAGTTGATCCACCATTGTATTGTAAACTGTTGTCCTTTTGTAACTTGGTAGTAGTCTGAAAGAAATATTCTTCTGAGCATCTATGTTTCACCTTGATATCCTTGGATCTGGACCTTTGCTCGAATGTGGTTATCTTCCCTTTGCAATAATGAGCTGGAAGTAATAGTTTTTTTTAAATCTATATCATGCTTCCTTGCATTCATGTCTGTACTTTTTGATACAACATCATTTATGATCTTGATCATTGCTCTAATTTGAATCTTGTGAGTAGTATTTCAGGCATAAGCCTTGTTTCCAATGCTTTATTTCCTTTCTGCAGCTGTTTCTTACTTAGATGCTTGCTGGAAAATTTGAAATGTTGATTTTTATGGTGAAGCCTAGCAATTTTTTTCCAAAATCATTTCTATAATGCCTTTTCCAGAAATAGTAGTTGTATTTTCTGATCTAGAATACATAAAGTAACACTTTTCTTGTTGAACTGATATAGCAATTTGAGAACTGAAAATATGTTAGTTTTTATCTTGATCATGTGATGCTTTTTTCGCTTCTGTATCACTTATTTGATTTAAATAGTTCCTTTAAAGCACATAATAATTGAAAACAACATGATGAAAAGTTGTAAATGTCCATTTTACATGACGAAGCCCTATCAAAATTTTCCAGAATCTTCTCTCTCATCATATTTTTTCAGTTGTAATCCCTTCTTTCCATTTAGCTTCAGCTTCTTGAAATCTGATTCTCTTTCTTCTATTGCAACTAGAACAAGTGTTTCTATCTTCCACTCTCTCTTTTGTACTGTAACCTCTTCCATTTTAGAACAATTATTGAAACTTTTAGTTACATTCTTCCTTTTATTGCATGCACTTATGACTTGTCTATTTTTCTTTTGGTATAACTGTACCTACACACTTAGGAAAATAGTTAGAAAATAATTAGGCTTTTTGGCCTCTCTTATGTCCATGTTTTCTTCTTTCTTTTCACTTTCTTCTTTCTGAGTGAATAAAGCATGCATGCAGTTTGTCCTTCAAGTAGAATACATCTCCTACTTAGGGGAAGATTCATATGCACGAAGTAGGATAGTGTAGGAATATGGTTTGATCCTGAGCTCGTAACTGATAGTTAACTTTTCTTTTTTTCAGTACAATGGCTTCTACAATGAAGATGAAAGAGAAACAAAATATGGAGATGAAGATGCTTCAAATGAAGAAAAGAAATCCCCAAGGCAATGATGGGTTCACTCATACTCCTTTTCTTTCTCTTTCATGCATGTGTATCTTTCTTTTCAGTAGTTATACTTTACTTTTAGTTACATCCCATGGCTTGTGTGGGAAACATTTGACTCTCCTTGTGAATAAAACATTAGATTTTATAAATGAGTTGTATATCTCTTTTTGCATTCCTACTTTCTGTATGGATTGTATAATGAACTAAACAACTCAAGTAACATAATTGAATGTCTTAATCATAAAGGAAAGAACATTGAGTAGAACTTGTAACATTCAGTAATGAATTCGATTTTGTGTAATCTACACTTATGTTTGTTGTTCCAAAACTTTACACTTCACCTATTCTACAATTGGATGTCCTCATCAAGACAACACAACTATCCTTCGGGGCTTGTGTTATTTTGTTGAGGATGGTCACAAAATGTAGACTATGTGATCTGTTATGTTTTGTAACAACACACATAGCTATAGATTTCATGTAATCTTTTAAATAAATCAGCAAAGAATGACATAATCTGATATAATCTCCCCTAGCTTAGGTATACTTCACCAATGCTATCCATCATAACAAAGTTTTGAGTTGCCCATTTTTGCACAAGTGCAAAAATTGTCAACACTCACCTCTCTCCATTTCAGGCGAAGTTGGATTAGTGACCACCACCCTCCTTTTTACGGTGTATCACCGCTTTAGTGTAGGCTATTTTTTATGCATTTCTCTCTCTCCCTGGTCCCTTGGAAAGGTTAGATTAGGATTAGATAGTTTTCCTGCATTGGAGTAGCTTGTGGCAGGTAGTTTAGGAGTAGGAACCAACCTTCTTAGAGGTCAATCGAAGTTCACAAATCCCACAACTTGAGAGATGGTCAATGTTATGCAGATTGCACCGGATGCCCCACTCAATCTCGAGGCCATTCGGGGGTCTTTGTGATTTTGCACTAATAGTTACTTCATTTCTTTTGGTGCTCTTGTATTTTTGGAGTTGGAGGATTTTGCAGTGCTTTTTGATTTTGTTGGACCTTTTTGGTGATAGCTTGGGCTTGAAGATCTTGGTGTGTGACTCTTGGATTAATCTCTACCATGGAAAGGTAGGATTTATACCCTTGTTTTATTGTTTTTCTTTTACTTGTGTATATGTGTATGTTATTTAGTGTTTTGGTATGCTTGTTGGGTCTTTGGGTAGATTGCCTAAGTATGGTGTAGGAGAAGGCTATGGGGATCTTATATGTAGGGAGGCATAAGATTTTATTTCATGTTTTGGAGGGAGTTGGGTTGGGTGCCCAACCTTGGACAAGAAAATACTTGCATTTCTTACTTTTTTTTTATGAGGGAGACATAAGAGATTGCAAGGAGGTATAAGAGAATGAGGGAGGCAAAAGAGGGTCTTGAGGGAGGCATAAGAGTTGTGTAGGGGTTTTGAGATGTATATTTGAGGGTTTTAAGGTGGGAACCTAATCCCATTAGGAGGCATAAGTGATCTCCCCATAGATCCTTGCTCCATTGGCTTACATTCAAGCCTTGTGTATTTTGTAATGTTGTATTATTATTTTCTTTTTCTTGTGTTGAATGTGCTTAAAATGGTTGTGAAAAATTATTGTTTTGTTGTGGAAGCCTTGTAGATTTTCCATGTGTTGGATCCATCCCTTATTACTTTGTGGTTGGGGCTCGGGGGCCAATGAGGAGAATTGATTCTTCTTCTCATTAGATTTTTGGCTGGGTGGAGAGTGTTGCCTCTCCCCATTTTTCTTGTTGTGATCTAGTGAAGAAAATATGGAGCCTTGTTGGAGATTTGATACTTGGAGCACTTGTAGAAGACTAAATAGTCCTTCATTGTAGATACCTTTATTTTAAAGTTCCCACTCAAGTGGAAGATTTATTGTATTATTTTTGAAAGAAAATTTGCATTGAATATTTCTTATTAAGATTTTAATGCATGTGGGAAAGAAAGACATTTTTAGTGAAACAAGTATGGTAAAATGGAAATGTAGTTGAAAAAGGAAACAACTTATCCACATTTTAGTTGATTTATTATCTCACATAGGTGTGTTGCTCTTGTTTTAAAATTATTGGAAAATATTGTTGAAAGTTTTGGTGGGAAAGGTTGTAACTTCTAGATGTTAGTAATAAGAAAGAAATATCATTCTTGTTGTAGTACTTGAAAGGCATGTAACAACAAGATAAACTATATGTGTTCATTCTTTTGCATTGGTTGAAGAAAGTTTAAACTTCATATGTATTTATGGAAGATTTTAAAATTTCCATTTCTTTGTTACTTTGTCAACAAATGGATCATTTTCCTTTATAAATCAAATGGAGTAAAGAAAAATGTATGGTTACTTTTGAACCTTAGCCTCATTTGATTGTATAAAGTGATGATCAATTTATTATAAATTTATAAGGAAATAGAATTAGTTTCTTTTTTTATGATATATTATTACCATCAAATTTTAAAGAAACATTAAGTGAAAAAAAGAAAAAAACACAAATATATATTTAGTTAATACTATTAATAATATGAATATTGGCCTTTCTTTGATAATTTGATCTAAGAATATTAAATATTTAAATTAATATTGAGAAATAGAGAACGCAAAAATATATAGATTCAAAATGGAAGAAATATCTAAGTCACATTAATAATATAGCAGAATTCAAAGTTATGATAAATATAAGCTATCCTTTCTATGTTCCAAATACAACAATGTTGTTTTTATAATTCGAATAAACATGACATGATCCAAAAGATAAAATTGTTATCAAAGCAAATTTAAGTGAATAAATGCCTAAACACTATGGAGCTAACCATATAGAAGATCCACAAGATTCGGCGAGAGTGAGGAAGTGTGTGAGATTGCTTCACATTTTAATGTAAGCAATGGGATGGAGGATAATGGAGGTGGAGGAAATCCCACGACCTCCCCACAACCCCAACATAAGTAGGTATTGAGGAATTACCTCAATTTTTGGCTTGTTTATTTGTTTCGATTTTGTGTCGTGTTCCTGTTGTTTTGTTATTCAATAAAGTACCAATGAATTTCCTATTTGGGACCTTCTAATTGGAGAGCGTCGTGGGGAGCATGAAAAGCACTAAAAGTAATGCATGGTACTCACCCGGGTTGCTGTCAAAACCACCGAGGTATCATCCCTTGGGTTTTGTCTCACCGAGGTAAAATCCTCTTGGTTCGTGGTAATGTAAAAAAAGGTGATATATATGAAATATATATATATATATATATATGAGACCACAGGCACATATATATATATATACCTATATATATACATATGTATAGGGGGAATGTTATATATATATACATATATATATATATATTATGTCATATATCTTACGTGAGATATTCTCCTATCTGTATATTGTATTTCTGTGGTGCTTATATACATATATACATATATATATATGTTGTTGTATGTGTGTGTGCTGTCGAAGAAATATATATATATATATATACATACAAGATATACTATATATCATTCTTATACATGAAGAAAGTTTATACTTCATATGTATTTATATATATCCATTTCTTTGTTACTTTGTCAACAAATGGATCATTTTCCTTTATAAATCAAATGGAGTAAAGAAAATGTGTATGGTTGTTTGAACCTTAGCCTTATTTGTGTGTATAGCAATGATCAATATATATATATTTATAAGGAAATAGAATTATATATGATATATTATTACCATCAAATTTTAAAAAACATTAAGTAAAATTAAAAAGGCAAATATATATTTAGTTAATACTATTATATATATATTATTACTTCGATAATTAGTAAGAATATTAAATTAGTATAATATGTATATATATATATATATATATATATATATATATATGTTATATATAATCGAATAAACATTATATTGTATTTTAAGTTTATTTTTTAAAATGGGGGGTTTTTGAATTAAAAACCCTAAACTTTATATACTTTTATACCCAAGAATTTTGTTGTGTGTGTGTGTGTGTGTACATTGTGTGTGTGTGTGAAAATTATATATATATATATACACACACACACACACACACACATATGTGTGTGTGTATGTATGTGTGTCTATGGGTTTATATACATCAATTTAACGATATCACAAAATGGGTTAAAACTCATATGCCCATTCAGAAAATGTTAAATAATGATATATAAATAATATATAAATAAATATATCAAGAAAATGTTAAATAATGAGATAAAAAAATGAAACCCTGGGTAAAGATGTAAATAAAACAAGAAAATAAGTGAAGCATATGTATCCTCTCAAGAGCTTGAGATTGCCTCTCATATCTTCCTCCTCCTCCTCCACCAATCAAAACAAAAGAAATGAAACAAGAAGTCAAACAAAAGAGAAAAGAGATTTTTATTAGAAAACTTAGGGTTAGTTAAACCCCTAGATCTTGTGGCCCCAAATGAATCCATCCAATGGATGAGATTCATCCCTACAAAAAGTAGGTGGGGAGTGGGTGAGAGAAATTCAAATTTAATTTGCATGGGTGGAATTTATTTTGGGGTCACTCAATTAAGTGTAAAAGGGGATGGGTGTTATTAACTTTCTAACCCAAATGTCTTTTAGAGACATTTTAATTAAATGTCAACTTTGACCCCTTTGTGGGTATAATAGAATCCTTATTATTTAATTAATTATACCACTTTACCCTTGGGATTATTTTGTGCAAGTTTAACTATGGTGGAAATTAAATTTTATCAAAATAAAATTTAGGGATCTTAAACCATGCCTTAGACTAACTTAGTTTATTAAAAGCTATTGAAATTTTTATTCTTTTATTATAATGGGGATCAAAACATAAATTAGTATTATTTTTTAAAGTAACTTAGAAACAAGAATGTGACAATCATTAATTCGAACCTTTTTACGATTATGTTTAACAAAAAAATTATGGCATAATTTTTCTAGTTTGACCTAGGTTGTTTTGGGTTTCATGCGAGAAACTTTAGTGGGCGTTACAATTTTCCACTCATCTCCTCTCGATCTAAATCGAATCTAACAATAACTGAATACGAAGATCAATCTTAATGAAATACCTAGATCCAACAAGCACATCCATCATATCATTAAGGTGAGGTATAGGAAACCGATAATTGACAATAATTTTATTGATTTCTCTATTATCCATGCACATTCTCCATGTTACATCCATATTTGAAGTTAACATTTCTGCTCATAAACTCATGTTCTCCCTTACAACACCCTTTCTCACAAGCTCTTTCACTTGCTTATTTAATTCAAAGCATGTAATGTCGGGCTCATCCTACAAGCTTATTTATTTGGGAGTGAAGAGCCTAGGATAATATCAATATGGTGTTGAATATCTCTTTTGGGTGGTAACCCATATGGTAGCTCATCAAGAATAACATCAAAAATTCTTCTATTAATTTTTTTGCCTCTAGTGGTATTTGTGTAATTGCATGTTGATCTTTATTTGTGACCATTAAATAGAAAAACCAAGTTTCCTTTTTCACCTTCAAAATTATTTTACATAAAGCATATTTGTAGCCTTAACCTCTTCCTTAAGAAGTAAAAAAATTATTTTTGTGCCATCCTTCCAAAAAGTATACATATTCTTCCCTGGGTTATGAATAAATTTTCTATCAAATTTCCATGGTTTGCCTAGGAGCATATGACATGAATACATAGGACTAACATCACACAAAATCTCATCCTTATAACTTTTCTCAATAGAAAAATTATTAAACAACTCTTATCAACAATAATAGGTTTGTTGGAATTTGTTGGGTCTTTGGGTTTGGGATTTATGGAGCCAATACTCAACCCATACCCATTGTTGGTTACCCTATTTCATCCAATTTGGGGGCATGGAAGTTTTCACTGAGGTACTCAACAACATTAACTTTTCTACTTTTTCTACCCAAAGCTCGAGGGAGTTTTGGGGAAGGTGTCTTGACTCGGAGTGCGTTTGAGCATAATGAGCATTTAGATATGAGATAACATGGTTCACTTGTTTGATTCTGTAGGCTTTGTTTTATGCATTTTCTCTCTCTCCTGGTCCCTTGGAAAGGTTAGAATAGGATTAGATAGTTTCCTGCATTGGAGTAGCTTGTGGCAGGTAGTTTAGGAGAAGGAACCAGCCTTCTCTCGGAGGTCCATCTAGAGTTCACAAGTCCCATAGCTCTGAGAGATGGTCAATGTTATGCAAATCACACTAGATGTCCCACTCAAATCGAGGCCATTTGAGGTCTTGTGATTTTTCACTAACAATTACTTTATTTCTTTTGGTACTCTTGTATTTTTGGAGTTGGAGGATTTTAGAGTTCTTGTGGATTTTGTTGGAGCTTTTGGTGATAGCTTGGGCTTGAAGGATCTTGGTGTGTGACTCTTGGATTAATCTCTACCATGGAAAGGTAGGATTTACACCCTTGTTTTATTGTTTATCTTTTTCTTTTGTATATGTGTATGTTATTTAGTGTTTTGGTATGCTTGTTAGGGTCTTTGGGTAGATTTCCTAAGTATGGTGTAGGAGAAGGCTATGGGGATCTTATATGTAGGAGGCATAAGATTTTATTTCATGTTTCAAAGCATAGAGGGACTTTTTGTAGTTTTTGTTGGGTTGGGTGACCAAACCCAAACATGCATTTTTAAGAGGACAAGGATTTTTAAAATTTTATAGTATTTTTAATTAATACTTGCATTTCTTACTTTTGTTTTATTTGGGTTTCCCAAGGGAGACATAAGATAGATTTCTTACTTGTTTTCTTTTAATGGAGACATAAGAGAATGAGGAGGCATAAGAGGGTCTTGAGGGAGGCATAAGAGTTGTGTAGGGGTTTTGAGATGTATATTTGAGGGTTTTAAGGTGGGCACCTAATCCCATTGGGAGGCATAAGTGATCTCCCCATAGATCCTTACTCCATTGGCTTGCATTCAAGCCTTGTGTATTTTGTAATGTTGTATTATTGTGTTCTTTTCCCTTTTTCAATGTGCTTAAATTGGTTGTGAAAAATTATTGTTATGTTGTGGAAGCATTGTAGAGTTGCCATGTGTTGGATCCATCCTTATTGCTTTGTGGTTGGGGCTCGAGGGCCAATGAGGAGAATTGATTCTTCTTCTCATTAGAGTTTTGGTTGGGTGGAGAGTGTTGCCTCTCCCCATTTTTTTGTTGTGATCAAGTGAAGAAAATATGGAGCCTTGTTGGAGATTTGATACTTGGAGCACTTGTAGAAGACTAAAAAATCCTTCATTGTAGCTACCTTTCTTGTAAAATTCCCACTTCAAGTGGAAGATTTATTGTATTGTTTTTGAAAGAAAATTTGTATTGAATATTTGTTATTAAGATTGTAATGCATGTGGGAAAGAAAGACATTTTTAGTGAAACAAGTTTGGTAAAATGGAAATGTAGTTGAAAAAGGAAACAACTTATCCACATTTTAGTTGATTTATTATCTCACATAGGTGTGTTGCTCTTGTTTTAAAATTATTGGAAAATCTTGTTGAAAGTTTCTGGTGGGAAAGGTTGTAATTTGTAAGTTGTAGAAGAAAGAAATATCATTCTTGTTGTAGTACTTGAAAGGCATTTAACAACAAGATAAACTATATGTGTTCATTGCATTTTGCATTGTGTTAATTCTTATGCATTCAAGAAAGTTTAAACTTCACATGTATTTATGGAAGAGTTTTAAAATTTTCATTTCTTTGTTACTTTGTCAACAAATGGATCATTTTCCTTTATAAATCAAATGGAGTAAAGAAAAATGTATGGTTACTTTTGAACCTTAGCCTTATTTGATTGTATGAAGTAATGATCAATATATTATATATTTATAAGGGAAATAGAATTAGTTTCTTTTTTTATGGTATATTATTACTATCAAATTTTAAAGAAACATTAAGTAAAAAGAAAAAAACACAAATATATATTTAGTTAATACTATTAATAATATGAATATTATTACTTTGATAATTAGTACGAATATTAATTTAGTATTAATATTCTACAAAAAAATTTATATGTGTATATATATATATATATATATATATATATATATATAACTATGTTAAACATGTTTTCGTTATAATCGAATAAACATTATCCAAAAGAAAAATAATTATCAAAGCAAATTTAAGTGAATCCACATTCACCTAGGGTTGTGGCCATTGTTTTAATGTGCGAATGGGTTGGGGAGGGTCGGTGACCCTATCCCCCATACCATTAATAAATGGGATGGGGGTGGGGTCGACGACCCTCCCCCCAACCCCAAACTTTGCCACAACACAATATAACTAGCATTTTTGTTAAAACTGCGCATTTCCTTCATTTCGGCCTATTATAAATGTGTGGCCTACGTTGTGTCTTTGCCACGAAAAGATGAAAAATTGTTGTATATATATATATATATATATATATATATATATATATATATATCTTCTATATTGTATTTTTGAGTTTATTTTTAAAATGGGGTTTTTGAATCAAATTTTTTTATATAATTTTTATATGTAAATGTGTGTGTGTGTGTGTACACACACACACACACACACACACACACACACACATATCCTCACACACACACACACACACACACATATGTATGTATGTATGTATGTATGTACGTCTTGGGTATATATACATGTTTAACTATATCACAAAATGGGGCAAAACCCATATGCCCATTTGGGAAAATGCTAAATAATGAGATAAATAAAATAAATAAATACATTGAAACACCTGGGTGAAGGTGTATTTTAGGAAATAAGAGATAAAATATGTGGAATAATTAAAATGGGTAGAAACTAATATGCGAAATTATTAGATCTCAAATAAAATTGCGAGAATAAAATAACACAACACAAAGAGACGGTATTTAACGTGGTTCACCCAATTTGGGCTACGTCCACCAAGAATCACTTGCTGATTTTATTACAAGTGCTCTCTGTACAATGTGTGATCCGTTTGGAGCTATGCTCAACAAACTCTACAAATCACCCGAATTCAAAGTACATCAATGTTCTTCCTACTTTCTATCATATACATAAAACCATATAAATAAGAAATTTTACAAAACCGTGGGTATCAAAACCATGGGAAAAACCCGTCCCATAAACCTATGGGTTAAAAAATGCCCATATGAGAAAAGCATCGATATGGTGCATTTTTCGAGGCCAAAAATTTATGCCTAAAAAAGTGTACAAGAAAGTGTAAAACCTTAGTGTGGGTCTTCAATACTTTCACACATGAAAAGTGTGTACTCTTAGTTTAAAGTCTTGAACACTTTCACACATGAAAATAGGCTCCACAACCTAAAGTGTAAATAAAACAAGAAAAGAAGTGAAGCATGTGCATTCTCCCAAGAGCTTTTGATTGCCTCTCATAGCTTCCTCCTTCTCCTCTACCAATCAGAAACAAAAGAAATGAAACAAGAAGTCAAACAAAAGAGAAAAGATATTTTCATAAGAAAACTTAGGGTAAGTTGAACCCCTAGATCTTGTGGCCCCAAATGAATCCATCCAATGGATGAGATTCATCCCTGCAAAAAGTAGCTTGGGAGTGGGTGAGAGAAATTCAAATTTAATTTGCATGGGTGGAATTTATTTTGGGGTCACTCAATTGAGTGTAAAAGGGGATGGGTGTTATTAACTTTCTAACCCAAATGTCTTTTAGAGACATTTTAATTAAATTCAAACTTTGACCCCTTTGTGGGTATAATAGAATCTTTATTATTTAATTAATTTTACCACTTTATCCTTGGGATTATTTTGTGCAAGTTTAACTATGGTGGAAATTAAATTTTATCAAAATAAAATTTAGGGGATCTTAAACCATGCCTTAAAATAACTTATTTTATTAAAAGCTATTGAATTTTTTATTCTTTTATTATAATGGGGATCAAAACATAAATTAATAATATTTTTTTAAAGTAACTTAGAAACAATAATGTGACAACCGTTCGAACCTTTTACGAGTATGTTTAACAAAAAAATTATCCCATAATTTTTCTTAGTTTGAGCTAGGTTGTTTTGGGTTTCATGCGAGAAACTTTAGTGGGTGTTAAAATTTTCCACTCATCTCCTTCTCGATGCGATCTGAATAAAGTGAATGTAACTAATACGAAGATCAATCTTAGTGAAATACCTAGATCCAACAAGCGCATCCATCATATCATTAAGGTGAGGTATAGGAAACCAATAATTGATAGTGATTTTATTGATTTCTCCTCTATCCATGCACATTCTCCATGTTCCATCCTTCTTTGGAGTTAATAAATATTTAGCTAGTCCCAAACTCATCTTCTCCCTAACAACACCCTTTCTCACAAGCTATGTCACTTGCTTATTGAATTCTACATGTAATGTTAGGCTCATCCTATAAGCTTATTTATTTTGGGAGTGAAGAGCATACGATAATATCAATATGGTGTTGAATATATCTTTTGGTTGGTAACCCATCTGGTAGCTCATCAACAATAACATCAAAAAATTCTTCTATTAATTTTTTGGTGCCTCTATTGGTATTCATGTAATTGCATGTTGATCTTTATTTGTGACCAATGAATAGCAAAATCAAGTTTCCTTTATCACCTTCAAAAATTATTTTCGAAATCATATTTGTCACATTAACCTCTTCCTTAAGAAGTAAAAAAATATTTTTGTGCCATCCTTCCAAAAAGTATACATATTCTTCCCGGTTATGAATAACTTTTCTATCACATTTCCATGGTCTGCTAGGAGCATATGACATGAATACATAAGACTAACATCACACAAAATCTCATCCTTATAACTTCTCCCAATAGAAAAATTATTAAACAACTCTTATCAACAATAATAGGTTTGTTGGAATTTTTGGGTCTTTGGGTTTGGGATTGATGGAGCCAATACTCAGCCCATACCCGCTTCTTGGTTACCCTATTTCATCCCATTTGGGGGCATAGAAGTTTTGGCTAAGGCAGTCAACAACATTGACTTTCTTTGCTTTTTCTACCCAAAGCTCGAGGGAATTTTGGGAGAAGGTGTCTTGACTTCAAAGTGCGGTTTGAGCATAATGAGCATTTGATATGAGATAACATGGTGCACTTGTTTGATTCTTTATCATTCCTATTCGTGGAAGCTTAAGCAGTTGTATGAGCTATTACCTGGGGCTGGTCTTAAGTAGTCCTAACTCTAGCCAAATCGTAGAATGAAAAAATCCATGCTTAGTTATGTTTTAAGGATGTACTAGAATGATAGGTAATAGGAATTGGGATTTGCCAGAATCTAACCTTAATAATCCTATGGCTTATGCTAAATCAACCCCATCAGTAAGTTTTTGGGGATGAGGTGGTTCAATCCAGAGCTACATTCAAGAGGAATTTATAGATTTAACACTTCTATTTGGCTTTTACTTCACTTCATGCCTGGATTTTGAGTCATTGGGATCCTTTCTTGGAGGGTAGGATGGATATATTTCTAGTGCACATGGTTTTTTCATTATTGCATTTGCAAATGCTTCTTATAGGGATGTAATTTTTGGGAAGGTTTGGGAATTTAAAATCCACATGATATTGATGAAACCCTAGTTTCCTTTATTCAACCTATTTTTATACTTTCCTACTTAAACTGGTGTGGATATGTCTTCCTTACTTTCCCCTCCAATTCTTGTTGGAGAGTTGTTTAACTGCTATTGGTAACACTTTAGGGAAATGTTTAGCTATTGACCCAAAAACTAAAGATTTTGAGCACACCACTTACACTAGAATATTTTTTGATATAGATACTTTTGTGGATTTATCCACCACTATTGAAATTAAAGTTGAATATATAACTAATTGGATTCAAAATCATGATTACGAAGGGTTTCCCTTTAGATGTACAAAAACTTTTCTCTTTCCCATTTAGCATCATATTTTCACTTCGTTTGAAAACATGCTAAATTTAGAAACTCTTGGTGGAATAACTCAAATCCTAGTCATCTTGTTGTTATTGATCCATCAAATTTTGAATCAATCAGTTTAAGGAATTGGTTGAACGGAAGATTTGGAAGTGCAACAGTTTGTAAAATGTATCGGGTCCCTTATCGGATCACATGACCTTGGAGAAAACATTGAAGTTTTGATTCTAATCCATAACAATGAAAATGTAAATCTAAATATGGAAGAGGATTGGAAATAAATGTTATTCGGAAAAATAAAGGCACAATCTCTCCTCTTAAGATGTAACTAAGATCAAAAGGGAAGGGGCCACATTGTTGAGATTGTTGTTGGTTTTGGGTTGTTGTTGTTAGTTTGATGTTATTTTTATATTGATATTCGGTGCCACTTTTAGAGGCTATTTTTTCTTATTCCTCAATATATTACCTTTTTCTCCACCTATTATAAGGGTAGTGTCACCTTAACCTATTTTATAGATAATAACAAAAAATAGTAACAAGTTTGTTGATTAGTGTGGATCCGAATACCAAAGCAAAATCTAGACTATTTTTACTAGGCTCTACATTAATATTCATGTGAGGTTTTAAGTTCCTAAATGAATCTTCTTGCATTCTTCGACTAGTAAATGGGGACATGCGATTGAGGTTGAAAGTTACAGGATTTTGTGTAGAAAATATAGGACGATTAGATATGAGATGGATGGACATTGTGCTTATGTGGGTTTTCCCATGGAGTTTAACTACCTTTAGGGGATGATGAGATGGAGGTTTAATTGGAATGGGAGGAGGATGCAACATATTTTGTGTCTAAGACACCTATTAAGCCTGAGGAATGAGTGGTGGTGGAAGAGTATGTTTTTCCAAAGTTGGTGATGGCTCGTGCGAGAGGTGGATGATGTTGTTACTACTAGTGTTCAGCTTTTGGTCAATGCCTCTTCTTCCCTTGATGAATTCCTATGTTTTTGAGTTAGTATCTTAACATCTAGGGATCTCAAGATGATAGGGTGGACTGGGTGGGATGGGTGGGAAGAAACATTCAAAAATTTCTCCATGTTGGTTGGCGGACATTTAATGCTCACCACTTAGTAGTGGTTGGCCCTTATATGGTTTATCTTATCCCTCCATCTAGTGGTAATGTGATGGATATTTTAAACGAAAATCTCAAATTTATAATTGGGTCGGATAAGGATTGCTCATATGGCTCCTCTTCTCTTGGGACTAATGGTGAGGGGTGGATAGTGTTCCATCACCAAAAACATTATGCTACTCGAAGCGCTCTAGATTAACTTATAGTGTAGAACTTTAGGGTGTTTAATCTCTAGGTTGATTCACTATTCGTTTACTCATCATTAGGTATAGATTACTTCGCTCAATTTTCTTCTCTTAAGACCCTGGTAGAGGTCATTTATTTTTTCCTCACTACCCTATCTTTTTCCCTTATACCTATTATGATTTATCTATTTCCATAAGGCCCCCAAGAGCTACAATCCTTTCTTTATTACATGATCTAATCAAAAAACTTCATTACCATTCTAAATCCATGCAATACATTAAGGGTTAGGATTATTATCACAATGCAATCCTAGTTTCTCAACCATCTCATTCGAAACCATGTTCTCACAACTACCACCATCAATAATAACATCACATACCTTTCCTCTTGAAGTGCATTTTGTTTTGAAAACATTTTTACGTAGCCATGCATACCCCTTGATATCCTTTCATGGAGCAATAATCATCCTTTTGATGATCAAATTTTCTCCCACATTTGGTGGAATTTGTAGGTCTTGTTTAGATTCAGCAAGATTTAGTCTTGGAGGATCTTCTTGCCTCTTGTCATACATATAATAATGTGGGCATCAAATGCTCAATTCCCCTCTTCACCACATATGTAGCAAAAATTGGTCTTCATGGAGCCTCCAATTCTCTATCATCAACACATCCTCTTATCGTAGGAAATCCTCTACATCTTTTCTAATTTGGGAGATCTTGTCTTATATCATCTTGATTTTCCACTCCATGAGGTTGTTTTCCTCTACCTTGATGTAAACTTGATCGTCCCCAAAGGATGATGAGGCCCCTATTTATCCCAAGTGATCTCCTAAAAAAATTGGATTTTTTTCTTCGGCCTTTAAATCTAGTTGATAGGCATCCACCATGGTCTTAATCATGTGCATGCTTAGCTCATCTTAAATATAAAATTTTAATCCATTTTCACACCTTGCACCCATGTGTTCCTCAATTTCTTCATGCTCTACACAAATTAACAACTTGTAAAACTAATCTGTGTATTCTTTCTAGGTTTGTAAGTTTTCTTTAGATTTTGAAATGTCATGTAAAGGGTTTGTGCATAATCTATAGGGAGAAATTTGTCTTGTATCTTCTTCTTCATCTCACTCCATATCCTAATGTTTTCTTTCCCCTTTTTTGACCTCTCATTTTGTAGGTGATCCCACCATAACAAAGCATGACCTTTTAATTTGATGCATGCAAATTTTACCTTCTTTTCCTCGAACACAACCTTCCAATCAAAAAAATTTCCCATGCTAATCAACCAGTCCATTAGTTCCTTTGGTTTTATACTACCTCCATAATATGAAACATCTACTCTTATCCTATCATTCTTACCTTCTAATGCTCGAAGCATCCTTTCTTCAAAATCTAAGGGTGGTCCTTGTACTTTTTCCTCTTAAAAACTTCTTCTTCATATGTGTCATCTCCACCTTGCTTTCCTCTTTGGGTTATAATCACAACAAGCTCAACAACTTGCATCTGTAGATCCTGCATGTTTCTATTCATCTAGAAATACCACCCCCTCTTCCTCTTCCTCTTCCTGCCAATTTTTTTTTCTCCACCAAGACTCAAACTTGCTTCGATACTAGATATCGTAGCCAAATTGTAACACACACAATATAGTGCAAATATCTTGAACTCAAAGAAAATAAATCTTCTTCTTCATTATTGAATGATGAATTACAATGCTTCATAAATAAGAAAAAACTCCCAACTCAATTTTCCAAGAAAACTCTAACTAACTTTGACTAAATCTACTCTAGATGTGAAATTTACTATTTTTAGCAGTTTATTACAACCTGTTATTCTTAGTAAGTTCACATGCTTATTTGTATGGGCACAAAAATTTCCACACATCTTCTACATGCCTAAATTAGAGGAATTGCAAAATTTCTAACCTAATATTCATTTAAGAAACTAAAATTAACTAATTGCCCTAAAAATGGAAAAACTAAATTACAACTCAAATTCTAATTTTTTGCCACTAACTGTGGATTTTGGGCGTAACATGTGCCCAAAATTTATCAAACTAGTAGGGTTGGTTGAATATTTTGTTTGTCTTGTCAAAACAAGTGGTTTTAAAAATGGACTCAAACAGACACCCAGATCAAAAGATATGACTATTTCAATTTTTGCAAAAATTGTTCATCACATAGGTGGTCCTCGACCAACACAATTTTGGATCGACACATAGGTGGTCCTCGACCTAACAATTTTGTAATGCATCATAAATGAGATGATCTTAACCACTATAGATGTTATGATCCATTTTAGCAACATGATTCATACTACTAAAATTTTGGTTATACAATTAATGAATGTTGCAATTTTGATTAAGGAGCTTGATTTTTGCTATTTTTTAATATCAAATTTATCTTGATGTCTTGACATATTTTTAATTGTTTCTCATTAAAACTTGTCCATAGATTGGTGATAGAATATGTAATGCCCTACTGGCATTGGCTTATTATGGTATTATTGAGAATGTAATTTTAATTTTTAAGCTATTATGGTATTATTCTCTTATGGTTGTTAAGCATATCCATGCATACTCTTAACCTCCTATTTGTCTCCAATGTTAGAATAGTTTTATCCCTCCACAACATAGCCAAAGGAAATTTGAGGCCCTCATGGCAAGGCAATAAAATTAAATCAGATTGATATATATTCTCGTAGATTGTTTTCTCTTTGACACAAAATTTGATATCATCTACCTAAATCTCAATCTTCCATAGCTGGAATAGACATAAAACCTACACTAAAAGTCTCAATGAAAGCCTGGGAACTGTAATGCCCCACTGGGCATCGGACTCCTTTTCTACCTGCCTCTACTACCACCTTGGCCTCCCCCAACCACCCAACCTGCCAAATTTTAAGACTGTCATGTCTGTCTTTGCGTGAGAAAGATGGAGTCGGTGGAGGCCTGTTTTCTTCACCTAAATCTTTGTTTTGATCCTTTCATTCAATGCACTGGACGCAGACAGAATTGACTTGATGGCTAGTGGAGCAGGCGTGTTGCATCCACCTTCTTGAATGCTGCGAGGTGTGTTCTTGTCAGGGATCCACTGTAGCGACCTGCAACAGGTCATTTCGGGTTCCTCCTTCAAGATATTTTTTCTCAAAATCATGTTGCACAGGCAGTTTCAGTGGAGCGTAGAACTGAAATTCTCCTAGAGTGCCGTGAGGAAGTGATTGGCTATATGCAAGCATCTACAAAGGCGTAGAAGTAAACTTATCTCGGAAAATCGGTGGCCTCTAGAGAGAGTTAAGTGCGATAAATTGCTATAGGTGATCCCAAGGAACCATTGGTGTTGATCCCGATGTTCGTTGCACGCGACCATAGTCATGATAAGTTGTTGCAAAATATTGCAGCTGTAGTAGAAGAACAAGATAAAGTTTTAGTTGAGCTCTAATTCGAGCTGGGTTTCATCGTTCTTGTTTGCTGCTCATTGCTGAAGAAGGAAACTCTAGTTTTCGTACAAAAAAAAAACCAGCTCCACTACTACATACGCTATCAACGCACTTTGTTCTGGAAGAGAACATGTTGGAGGTTGATTGTCCATGTGTTACACCAGATGAAGTAGGAACCGCATGATAGCACTCCAGCAAACCAATAGTGTCCTTAAGTGCATCATCCGAAGCTCATCTCCGGCACTAGGTGAAATCCAGAGGTGTTTGAGCCCTATATTTGTTGTTGCGAGGTTTTATAGCGCAGGAGTGATGGAGGTGGAAGCTCTGAGGAAGCTAGTGATGGAAAAATAGAGCGCGGTGGACAAGCAGGTGATGCAGTTCGGGCGTCGAAGGAAGAAAAGGTTGCGAAGGAGGACATTGACAAGGCCATTACTAGTTTGACTAACCTCAAGCTCGATCTGAAATCCGCAAGCAAGGAGTTGCAGGCCAAGATATCCGATGAGGGCGATTCTGGCGAGGGCGCCGCGCTTAGCAAAGAAGCCTTCAGGCAGGCCGTCAACAATACACTAGAGAGGAGGCTCTTTTATATACCCTCCTTTAAAATTTATAGAGGGGTTGCTGGATTATATGACTACGGTCCTCCCGGTTGCGCTGTCAAGGCCAATGTCATTGCTTATTGGCGACAGATATGTTGCTCTAAGTTGGGTTTGATATGGTGGTTATAGTTGAAGCTGCAAGCTAGGGAAGTAGGCGTGTTACCTCCACTTTCATTGGGTGTTGTATGGTGTGTTCTTGTTGGGATCCACAGAACTACCTGCAATGGTAAGAATTAGCCAGGCAAAAGCAGGCATGTCAGCAAAGATAGTAGAAGTTTCTGCTTGAGCGCTCCAACAAGCAGTGGTCCAACTTCGTTGTTATCCTGTCAAAGATCAATCGCATCCTCAAATTCGGGATTCATGTTCAAGGTGATAGATCACACCCATACGCACGATGATCTATGCAATGTTGGAGAAAATGTCTTGGGAGATGAAGGTAGCAGGATATTTTTCAGATCCAGATCATGTACTGAGTTTGTATCTTCAAGATCGATTAAGTGACAGCAAGAGTGTTACCAGCAGACCTGATGAAATTTATTTACAAAGATCCTACTTGTTGTACTATGTAACTCATGGAAGAGAACCTCATAGAGGCCGATTTGTTTCATATCAGAATATTCATGAAACACAATTTGCTTTTCCATTTTATGAGCTGCTTTAACGAGTCACTAAGTTGGCAGGCATAAAGTTTCTGTTGGAATTATCACCTTACAAGCTACAGCTGAAATGTTTGCACCGAGAGTTTGATGTTGTCCTTAAACCTAATGGAGGTAAAGGTTATTTATCATTACGGTAGATGCCTTTCAGAGCCAAGAGCGTAATGTAATCTTTATGTCTTGTGTCCGAGCTTCAAATCATGGGGTTAGCTTTGTAGTTTTTTTCACCGCGTGAATGTGGCGCTAGCTCGAGCTCGCAGAGCACTTTGGGTTAAGGGAAAGCAGCGGCATTGAAACAATCATATGCATATGGAGATGGTGTTTTAAACCAGGCATGTTAAACCTACCCTTGCAATCTTCTGCTACCCTTTTATTATGTCATGAATCAATGTCCTTCTATTTTCTTTTATCTGTTATGGCATTTAGAATGGGCTTCGCTTTTCTTTACTCCTCAAATAATTTCTCTCCGGCTTCGAAAATGGTATTTTGTAGCATAAAATTATTTCACAATGGAAAAAATGAATGAACTAGGTAAACAAGAAACTTAACCTTTGTTTATGTTATTAGTTACTGCAATTGTCTGATCAATAATGGTAATTTATGAAAAGCTATCTCAAACCGATTACAATTCTAATTCCAGTTTTTTTATAAAATTTTTTTTTGGCTAGGTTGCTTTATGACTGCCTGATAATGCTTTTATTCTAAATGGATGTAATACCGAAAGGCGTAAATTAAAATTGTAGAGTTTTCTTTCTTGGTAAAGTGTATGATGTTATAGACATTCTATGTAAATTATCTTCCTTGTGAATCGAACTCTGTAGTAGCAGATGTTTTCTTTGGAGCGACTATGAGGATAGGTCGAGTAGACTGTCGTGAGATAGATGGGTATACCCAAGCTATTCATATGTTGTTTTAGAGACTAAGAGAAGACATAGTTCATAGGAAGAGTATTTTGCTTTGTATTTTTCCCTTCACGACTATTAACCTTGTGATTGGTGACTCAAGTTGGGTCACGGTAGAGGATCTTGTGTCGATTCACTTATATTTTCAATGACTATCCTCGCTTGTTTAAATTCAAGTATCGAATGAAATGGGTTTCTATTAAATCCATTTTGTAGCTTAGCAAACCTTCAATAATTCAGGTAGGGACTTTTTGAGTAAGTGTTGACTGAGGCATGTGTGAAAATAGAATGGTTATCTTTCTTCGAATTGGGTTAGACTTGTATGAAAATGGAAAAAGTAGGAATCAACTCAGTTACATATTTTAGTGAGCTAAGTCCTTAACTCTTACAATGATCATACGAGGGGTGAATTACGGGTTTATTACTGATTATGTGATGTAAGATAATAACAACCTTTGGTGAAAAGACTTCTTCTTGATCCTTGCCTGTGTAATCCAACTATAGTTGTTGTATGTAATTTTAGTTGGATAGAATCTAATTTATTTAACTTCTTGATGAAAAATAATTAGGTTCGGTGAGAATTGCTTGGTATATTGAACCTTCAGATAGTTAGTTATAATGTTGTGAGTATTATATGTATGTTGGTTTATTCAGCTGAGTGAAGTTAACTTTAATCTTTGACTGATTTGTGTTCATATATGGTTGGGACCTATATTCTTCCTAAAACATGGATGTGCGTTAATGCAGTCTTGTTAACAAGTAATTTTGAATATGTTAAGTCATTTGACCAATCTTTATCTTTTTGGTTAATAATAATAGAATGATGTTTGGGTGTTAGATTTCAATCACGTAATCCATAGGATTACTTGACTGAAATCTAAATACTCTCAGCCTTGTTGTCTTCACCAATAAGGTCTCACCTTGATTATCTTTGGAATATTTCTCTCCCTTGAATATTGGGATTCCTCCTTGTTGGCTGGTATAAATCTCGTCATCTTGTGAAACATGTTGATTAGTGGTTTGTGATTTGATCCATTCTTGAGTTTAGGATTTTACTTTCATGATATTATAAAATGTTATCTTATGTTCAGTAATGGGTAGTCTTAACATGCTGGCTTCTGCAAACCGATTCCAGCTAGTATTTGTGCGAGATGGATTGTGCGAGTAGATTAAAGGAAAGAGCTGTAAAGGTTTCATCATTGCAATTTATGAAATTCCTTGTAAAACTGTCCAATGTGAGGTAAATTTTGTAATAGTGATCGCAAAGGAATTTAGAAGACTTCTTGCCTTGGGTTGTTCGGAATTTGCGTGAAGATGTTATGTTGTCCTTTTGTAGGTAAACTGGTAACTTATCTTTGTGGGAAATTTTATTCAAACTTTCACCGGCATAAGCATTGTAAAACTTGGATCTTGAGAATTAAGTGTTAATTTAAATCTTTCGAGACTCAGATTGATGTGTTATATGTAAGTTGTAATGGGGTGGTTTTCCTTACGTGAAGTTACCTAAAATTTTTATTCAAAGAAATATGTTGTGGTTTAGATCCCCTTGAAAACAAACATTGCCTTAAGTAATCAAGAGTGAGACTATCCTTGCAAAGTGATTCTATATAGCGTGTTATCCCTAACTGAACTAGTAAAAAATTACTCTTTTTTGGTGAACGCTAAAGACAAGCTTAAAGGAAAACAATGGTTAGTTTATAATAAGATTTAACAAGTAAGAGAAGAAAATTTTGAAACCACTCAATTTATCTCTCAGCCTATTTAAAAGTAAGTGGCTTCCTCTGGATAAGCTCTTTCGGTGAAGCCTAAGTAAGAGCGCTAATAACTACGTATAAAACCTCGAGCTTCAATTAAACCTCAGAATGAACTAATGTCGTCTTAAGGGTGAACTCATTTGACCTTCTTCCTTTAACTTTATCCAGGGTACCTTGTAATTTTCTCTTAAGTTTGTTGAACGTGAACCGATGTTGTCATAAGGGCATGAACGAGTTCTAGTAACGTAAGTGTGAATAGATGGCCTTAAGGAATTAAATTACCATCTTTATCAAATAAATATATAAAACAAATAATGGTTATAAAGGAGAAGACTTTAAGTGAACTACTCTACAAAGGTATAAGAACATAACTCGGTTGGTAAGATGAAATTGTGCGAATCATATATCAATCCTTCAAAACTTAAGTCATGAGCTAAAGGGTGTCTTATCAAAATAAATAACCTCTAATCATTTCTTACTGTGGCTTGCCCTAGTTGAAGTGTGTCATGTGGTTGGACTTCCATGTTGTCTTGTCAAAAGAAGAGTAAATATCATCATCAAGAGTTTTGATTTATTTATTATTGTGGGTGCCCAACATGAGCTGCTAACACAACACCCTACCAGTTCACAAGACCTTACGGATTCACAAGTAGACAATATACTTCAAGATCAGTATTACACCACAAAAGGTTATACAAATACGGAATAGAATAGGCACACTCCACATAACATAGTACTTTTGTTAAGTATGTTTAGATTAATTTATCACCTTGTTTTAATTTTTAAGTTTTGGAGGGAAGTCTAGTGGGTGTAATTAATTTTGATGGTTGGCTCCTTGAGCCTTGTGTTTGCCTCTTGTATTGAATGCTTGTTTTGAGTGTTGACCACTCCAAGTTCTTTGAATCTCGAATTTGAGATTGAGGGCAATTTTGGGGAACTTGTGGGACAAGTTAAACTTGTCCCACACTTCCCAAAACCCCTTACCAACCATATCTATGGGTTGGGAAGCCAAAAAGGGGATTATTTATTGTTTTGGGAAAGGAAATGTGACTTTGGAGTGCACTTTTCTTCCATTTGCATTTAATTGTGCCTTAAGGCACATGGGAAGGGATGGATGTGGAAAAGAGATGTCAATCAACCCAACCACCCATTTATGGTGTTTTGGGATTTGAGTTGACTAAGGGAGGTGGTCTTGAGGATGTGAAATGTGGCATCCTACATGGAGCCACATCATCCTCACCCTTCCCTTTTGTCTATTTATGGAAATTTCCTCTCTTGTTGAGGGGGTTGGAGTTTTTTGTGGAGGAGTTCTTTTTATTTTTTGAGAAAAGAATTGGGAGAAAGAAAGAGGAGCTTGGACTTGCATGCTTGGATTGTTTTGGAGGGAGCTTAGACAAAGCTTCTTGGTTTAGACTTCTCCAATGGAGAGGTAGGAAACCTTCTCCATTTTGCTTTCTTATTGTTATTGCTTCTATGCTTAAAATTGTTGAAAATGTATGTTACTTTTGTGTGTTGTGGAAAAATGGATAGAATGCTTAATGTGTAGTGTAGGAGAGGTCTATGGGAAAACTCATGAGGGAGGCATAAGAGTAGAATAGGAAATTGTGGAGGGAGTTTGAGAGAGATGCCCATCTTGGCTAAGAATGTTCACATCCTTACCTTGTCCTTGAGGGAGCCATAAGAGGAGGGAGGCATAAGAATATGGGAGGAAAAAGGGGTACTTGAGGGAGGCATCAGAGTCATAGGGGCTTGAGTTTTATTGTGGAGGGTTTGGATGGGCATCTCATCTCAATTGGGAGGCATAAGGAAAAATTTCCTAGTTCCTTCTCTTGTTGGCTTGGATTAAAGCCTTGTGGTGAAAAGTGTTGTGTTAATTGTGTTTCCTTTTGTTTCTTCCTTTTACCTTGAATGCTTTGAAGAAAATTGTATTGTGGAAGCAAGTGTTGTTGCCTTGAGTTGGAGACCACCCTTCATTGTGTTGTTTTGGGGCTCGGGGTCAATGGAGGAGATTGCTTCTCTTCTCCATTGAGTTTTGGTTAGGAGGAGAGTGTTGCCTCTCCCCTATCTTGGTTGTGATTTGAGCTACTTGGAACCTGGAGAATGGATGAATAACACCTTGGAGCTTGTGAAGACTCTTTCCATTTCCCTTATATACATTATTTTGTTGTAAATTTGTATGAGAAGGAAGTTGTATCATCTTGTTTTCTTTACAAAAATAAAGGACATTGTAATCTATATTGCACCAAAAGTCACATGGTTTAATGCAAATCTTACTTGAAAGATGCTTAAATTGTTGAAAAGATTGTAGGGAAATGAAGGAATGATATGTACAAAAAGGCTTGTGATAGTTTTGTGAATATATTAAAATTTTGTTTGAGTACTTGGAAGTGATGTGTTCGAAAGGTTAAAAATAAAAATAGTGCATTATCCCTTCTTTTATACTTGATGGAAAGACTTAAGTTTTCAAATGGCTTTTAGTATGACAATGAAACATTTTAAGCTCTAGCTCTCTTATGTCTTTCTTTATTTAGGGATCCATTGCAAAACTATTGACAAGTATAGAAGGAAACGAAATCAATGTACTTAAAACCCCATGCAATGTCTATTAAGATGGACAGAAACAAATGTTGATACAAATACTTAAAAACTTATCAAGACCATCCACACATGTCCTCAACGTTTAAAGAGGAAACGAATGTTTAAATACTACTCCTATTAAATCAATGCTAAAATTTTGAAGTCATTATCAAGTCTTATTACGATCAATATATTATCAATCTTTCCTTTATATTGATAGGAGCATATTAAGATAAAATTTCACCAAGTAAGATGAAATCGAATAAATCATTGTTAGACAAAGCGTATATTCTTTTGTTGCATTTTTCTTTGTTTTGTTTAGCAGTTGGCTTCATGAATATTCGGCATGAAATGCACCCACCTCTAGGAGGTTCTTCTCCACGAGCCCTCGCTGATGCACTAGGTCTCAATGGAGCTCTTTGTAATAAATTCTTCTTCAGTCTCTCCGTGTAACATTCTCACCGTCCCTTAACCGATTCTCAAGATTTTTGTGCACTTTTCTCTCGTCCCTCCTCCGTTTTTGATAAAAATAACTTGAAGGTGAACCCCGAATTTGAGGATAGGTTCGACATCGAATGGATGATGACAACATGGTTGGACAGATCACGACTTTATCACCTTTTCTATCCCTTAATCGACTTTTGGTATAAACTTTTATCCCATCTTGCATGCACTATATTAAATAAAAGTAGTCTAAAACTCGACTGAATATGAAACATAATTAACACCACGTCCTTGGCTGAGAGTCGTGCTACCCTGGATGACTTCCTGTGGTAGAGAACTCCTGATCAGTGACAGCTTTTGCAAGCGCCCAAGCAGAGGTGTTCACGCGCCCTCAAATCGTAAAACTACAAGACAAGATTTAGGATGTTTCAAGCCCCATAGGAAACGTCACTTATCTGATCTTATATGCACATATAATCAATGAAGCGGCATAGATGACTAAAGGTTGCTTTTTTTTTAAAACAACGCTCCACCATCTCTCATTCGTTTTTGATATAATATCACCAAGGAGAATCCCAAAATTTGAAGGGACATTCAATACTGAACAAGATAACAACACGTTTTGACAGATCGTTGTTGCAAACGCCTCTCTGTCCCTGGAGACGTTTCGACACGGAATACCTTGTGGGCGAGCCCCAAGTTTGAAGTTACACTACATGTTGCATGTACGATAACAATATTGTTGGTTTCACAAAGCGGGCCGAGTGAGAAAAGACCTTATGCCTGCCATAATCACCTGAAATCTGTTTTGGCGCACCTCATCTACCTCCACGTGGTTTGGGTGAATTTACCAGTGTTTTCGCTTACTGCCTGGTCTAAAACATTACCCTCAACTACCACTTTTAATGCGCAAGCCAGACAAGAGGAAAGAAAGCACGCGATTTATGCTGCTGTGACGTCTTGGATTGGCGAAATCTTGGTGAGTAGATGTTTATGCGGCCTGTAGGAGTGGTTATTCATGCCAGGTGGGAAGCTACTAAATCGTGGCAGTTGGTAGATGAGACCCATCGCCCCAACCAAAAAGAATTAAATATAATTTGAAACGTTTTTCATCGAATTGACTTTTATTCCTTTAAATTCAAAATTCAATGCATGTATAGGAATATAGGCTTTTTTGAGTATAAACTTGGATAATATATATATATATATATATATCATTTAAATTAAAAGTATCTAAAGAGATATCTAAGAACATATATATTAAAAGATTTCTAAAAGTCATCAAGATAGCCATATATGTGTTATCTTTGCAACATATCTTCGCAAATATATATATTAAAATATATCAAAAAAAAACATCAATAAAATTATAATACATACTTTACCCTAATCACCTTCATCCTCTTATAAATTGGATCATAAAGTGAAATCGGGTCAGCACCAATTACCCATGCAATCAATTACCCTTATGCTAAGGATGTCTTGTATCACCATGCTTGAAACTCGAAATTATCCGCTAAGGATCAAAGGTCTCAAAAGATAGTATAGGAATATGGATCAACCCTGAGCTCGTGATTGACAATCTTTCCTTTTCTTGTTTTCAGGTATAGTGCCATTTCTAAGAAGCGAGGATGAAGATGGAGCAAAGCTAGGGCTGGAAATGCATCAACCAAAATGAAAGAAACCCAAGGCAATGATGGGTTCTTTCATACTCATTTACTTTCCTTTTCATGCATATGTACCTCTTACTTCAATAGTTGTAATTTACTTTTGAGTTACATCCCATGACTTGTGTGGGAACAATTGAAATTCCTTATGAATAAAACATTGAATTTTGAAATTGAGTTGTGTATTTCCTTCTGCATTTCAGCTTTGTATATGGATTGTATAATAAATTAACAACTCAATAACATAATTGAATGTATTTAATCATGAAGGAAATAACTTTAAAATACCTGTAACTTTAGCAATGAACTTTGATTGCTGCAATTTAAACATGATTATTGTTCCAAAACTTAACACTTCATTTATTCTATATTTTTAGTCTTCATCAAGATTACACATCTGTCCTTTGGGGCCTTTGTGTTCTTTTGCTAAAGATAATCATGAAATTGCAGACTATGTGATCTGTTACATTTTGTAACAAGCACACATAGCTGCAAATTACATGTAGTCATTAATTAATCCAATGAGAACAAATATTGAACTAAAATAATCTCCCCTAGCTTAGGTCACTTCACCAATGCCATCCATCGTAATGAAGTTTCAAGTTTCCCATTTTTGCACGAGTGCAAAAATTGTCAACATTTCTAGTGATCCTGCAGGAAAGTTGCTGCTAGCTTGTAGACTTGTGCCTTGCTCTTGTCCATTGGGAATGGAGTCCAAAGTATGTAACCAAAATATGCCTTCCTAAAGGTCCAACCCTTCCAAAATGAACTAAAACTAGGAAGGATCTGGTAAACCAGATTACATGCACGAATACACTTATTGAATTGAAAAACACTGCAATGTGCATAACTACACTTATTGAAAGGGAAATCCTACTCTAACCAATTATTGTGGGATTTTCAATAACAATGTTTGAGAAACATATCATTCATGGGAATGGGGATTTTCTCTCTATTCAGCCTTGAAAGTTGAAAAGTATTGTGTTCTTTGCAAGATGAAATCATGTAAGGACCACTCTAGATTGTATCGAACTTTGTGTGATTTCCTGGCTTTACGCGATCAGCATTCCATTTCAATAGAATGTCTCCTTCATTGAAGATTCTGAACTTATCCTTCTTATCATAAGTTTTCTTCATCATTGTTTTTTATTTTTCCATGTTCATGAAGTTTCAACTCTTGTAATTCCATCGAATTCTACATAACGAACCTGTAATGGTTCATTCTCAAGTAGCTCCATCTGATGTAGCAAATCTAATGCAGGTAACTCAACTAAAATAGGAATTCTTGCTTCTCTTCCGTAAACAAATTATACGATGAATTGTCAACTAATATTTGAGGAGTCACTCTGTCATCCCAAAGTGTTGAAATCAACATTAGATGCAAGGCTCTCTGGTCATCTTTGAGTGTTCTTCTGATGATCCTTAGAAGATTCTTGTTAGTAATTTCAGCTAACCCATTACCTTGTGGGTAATAATTAGATGACGTACTTAAATAAATTATGTGTTTGATAGCCCAATCTATTACCTTTGCACCAAGAAATGCCAAGGCATTATCTGAAATGATAGTTCTTTAGAACACAAAATCTATAAACTAAACCTTCATAAAAGGATAGTATCAAAGTTTTGTTAGCATCTTTCAAGGCTATTGCTTCAATCCAATGTGTAAAGTAATCATGGCAAATAAAATCAAGTGTCCTTGTGATGAAGGTGGATTTATCATGCCAATAAAATCAAGACCCCACTGCATGAAAGGTTGATCCACTAAAATAGCTAAAAGGAAGCTAAACATTCTTTTCCAACAAAGAAAGCACATTTCTTACATTTTATGATCCATTCAAAGAAATATTTGAATATGTTAGGCCAATAGTAACCAACTTTCATAATTTTCAAGGCTATAGTACATGCTGAAAAGTGACCTCCTGCAGGTCCTTCATGGAATTCGGATAATAATTGTTGAATTCTATCATAATCAATACATCACAACAAGATTCGGTTTTATATCTCTTTTAGTAACACACCATCAATGAAAACATAAGGTACAACTTGTAACCTAAAATACCTTCATTTGTTCTTGTCCATACCTTCTAGATAAGTGCCATGTTGAAGATAGTTAACTAAATCAGTCATCCATCTTGATTCTTGAACTTATTGAATAAACTTAGGTTGTTGATTTTCTATTTTCATCATGCTATCTGATTGTTGATACGTAACTTCAGCATGTTTTTATGGATCTTTTGACTCTGCAGCTTGCTATTTTTCCATATCAAGCAATCAGTTGTTCATATAAACCTTTTCCTCTTACTATTTTGCAACGTGAATGTCAACATTGTATTCCATAACCTTTTTTATCCAACCTGCTCTCTTCTCATTCAATTATTTATTTAACAAGAAAGCTTTTACACTTGGATGAGAAACAAGAACATGTATATTATTGTTTGAAAGCATGTATTTAAAATTCTTTAGTCCTCTGACTACTTAAAGTACTTGTTTTTCAAGAAACATGTACCTTGTTTCGTATTCATGCAAACTTTGTCCAAAGAAAGCAATTGGTTGCTCAATATTTTCATCATTAACTGAGTTAATATGGCTGAGATTGTTTCATCTCTTGCAAGTGCATACATTGTAAAATCTTTATCAAAATTTGGATTTGCAAGAGTAGGAGCTTGAGAAATGGTTGTTTTAATTGCTTCAAACCCTTCTCTCCCTTCACTGGTCCAAGATAAAGTCTTCTCTTTCTTTAACATAGTTGTCAATGGTTTAACCAATGCTGTAAAATCTGGAACAAATCTTCTAACAAAGTTGATTTTTCCTAGAAAGCTCTGTAATGCCTTCTTGTGATGAGGCAATGATAGTTGTGATATGGCTTCAATTTTGAAAGGGTCAATTGCTAAACCTTGTTTAGAAACAATATGACCAAGCAATTTACCTTGATGTACCGAAAAGATAGATTTTTGGGATTCAAAGATATTTCAAACTATGTCGCATAACTGAAAAGTCTTCCTTAAATGTATTAGATGTTCATCAAAATTTTTTGAAAATATGGTAACATCATCCAAATAAATCAGTATGCATCTATTTAATAAGCTATGAAAATCCATGTCCATTGCACGTTGAAACGTTGCACTAGCATTTAAAAGGCCAAAAGGCATTATTTTGTAAGCATAAGTACCCCACTTGGTGGTAAAAGTTGTTTTGTACCTATCTTCTTCTCATACTAGAATCTGATTGTATCCACTATAACTATCCAGAAGAGATAGTCTATCAAAACTAGAAATTGTTCTCAAAATCGATCCATATTGGGCAGTGGGTAATGATCTTTTAGTGAAGCTTTATTAAGATCTCTAAAATCCACACATAATTTATTTCTTCATTCTTTTTCCGAATAGAACAAGATTGGCTACCCAACTTGAATGATTAACTGGAAAAATGATACCTGATTCGATCAACTTAGATAACTCTTTTCTCATTAAAGGATCTATCTTGGGATTTACATACCTCTATTTTTTCCTAACTTGCTTGGAATTTGGCTGTAATTCAATGGTATGTTGGGCCAAACTTGGATCAAACCCTTTCATATCTTGGTATTTCCAAGAAAAAATATCCTTAAATTCCTTACAAATATTGATAAAGGAATGTTTCTCAGCTAAGGAACATACCTTTCGAGAAATAAATTCTTTCCTTCATCAATGAGATCTCTTCATAATTGTTTGCATGTGTTGACATCTTTGTTGTCTTTCCTTAACTGATCATTAGTATTGAAGATGTCTTCCAATGTGACCAAACCTTGAGGTAGTTTATTCATCTTCAATTGAACAATCTGGTCACCATATAAGTGCTGCAATTTCTCTTGATTTACCGTAGAAAATTCAGCTTCTTGCTGTAAAAACCTACAAATCTATTTCATCATTTTCAAAAACCTACCAATTCAAATCATTATCGGGTATAAAAGGCCTAACAATCAGCTTTATGTGAGGTTGAATCTCGTTATTTTTAATTTGTTCCAGCACTTCAAAACTAGCACCAATTGCTGCAAGTTTATCTCGCATGCTTTTTTTTTTCTTGGAATGGACTAGATATTAATAGCATCGAAATCTTCCATTAAGTTTGAAACTCTATGTCTATAAGACTTCATTAATGGATTCTTACAAACATTGAAATTTCTTACTTGATTGATAACCAACTTAGAATCACCAAAAATCTGTAACATGCTAATACCTCTCTTTCTGGCCCAAAGTAAGCCATGAATTAACACTTCGTATTCAACTACATTACAAGTACATAAAAATTGGAGACTCAAAGATGAGAAATACCTTTCATTTGTGGGGGAAGTGAGCATCAAACCTACTCCTTTTCCTTTCTTATTCTTAGCTCCATCAAAATGAAGCTTCCAAATCCCTTCTACTACATTTTCTATTTTGGACAACAAGGGAATTGGTGTGTTTTCCTCATGCAGAAATACACACCAAACAAATGTTCTTAAAATTATTTGAAAGGATCATGAGCATGTTCTTCATGTGTCTTTTCATCCATGAACAGATTAGAAACACCATCTAGTGTTGAAACATGAGTTGTATTATCGAAATTAGACTGGTCTATGGCTACATAATTAGCTAATGCATTAGAAGCATGAGGCTCGATATGAAATCTGGCCAACAGTTTAGAATTGATAGTAACTTTGGTCCCATAACATGTAGTAAAGAACAAAAAGGACCAATCTGAAGAGAGATAACCTCTTATTTTTTTGTGAAATCTCTCGATAAGCATAAAGCAAAGTAAGGAGGTAAATCTACAACAGTAACATCTTGTAAATGGAAACATTTGGACAAGCATGTAATGTTACCTCCAGATTTTTGATGACACCAACTATATTAGTTGCAGTCCCATCAAGTTGTAGCACACTCTTCTCTATAGGTTCATACTACAAACCCAACTTTTCTGCAATTGCTTTTGGCATAATTGTGCTACTTGCACCGTTGTCAACCATGCAGTTATGAACAAGATGCTCTCCAATAATTAGAGAAAAATAAAATGGTGGTGGTTTCTTGATATCATGAGCATTTAAGACCTTTTGAACCATCCATTTAACTTCTTTAATGCGGTCCTATTCCATTGTTCCAAGGACCATGTATATTTTTTGAACTTCCTTTTTTTGTTGTTTTTGAAGAAATATACAGCTTAGCAAGTTCATGAGAGAGAGAATCTCTGTTGTCTTGGAATACTTAGAGCATCCCACATTGAGATATTAACATTATGCTTTTTTCATTATATCAACAATGTTAAAAGAAGCAACCATTTTGGAAATAGATTCTACTATTTTAGCGTAGGCTTTAGCAAATACTAACTCTACTTCTGTAGCTTTTGAGATATGAGGTATGAAAATCCTTCTTGGATCAGGTTGTAATGAATTTGGTTGGTCCTTTTGGATTAGAAAATTTGTTGTTTTCTGAGGCACATAAGGACTATTAGCTATTTTTGACCTGCAGTTGTTTTTTATCGTGATGATTGTGGGAAAAACAAGCCTATTTTGTTGTTTTCCTCTCTCCTGAGCCTTTTCTTGAGCTCTAGTCATAACTGCAATAAAATCATCTTCACTAAAATTGACCAAGTTTTGTTCAAGTGCTTTCTAAACATGATTTTCTTGTTGCCCACCCTCCATTTGAGGCATGAACAATGTCTCAGGTTGAGGTTGTGCAACAAGGCTTATATTCAAGAACACATTTGGGCAACTTACAACTGAATGAGGTTGATTACAAGGTTGACACCATTCTTTTGTAGCCATATTAACTGGGACTAAAGCGTTAGATGAACTAGGAGCCTTTGGGTCAAACTACCTTTGTTGATATGGTTGTCTATAATTTGATTATTGATAAGGCTGCCTATTTTGTTGGTTTTGTTGATAAGGAGCTTGATAAGGCCTGTAGGTAATGTAAGTCTATTTTCAATTGAAGTTAGCTTGTTTCCCATAGTATGTAAAGCTTTAAACATGTCATCTAATGGGGATACAATAGTAGGTTCTATAATGGTGATAGGTTGTGGGATAGGTGCCAAGTTTGCTAAAAAAGGCATTAAAGGCCTTGGTGCTAATTTCTAGCTTGAATAAGATTATTTTCAGCTTTTATAGCAATATCATAAGCTGTTGGGAGAGTGTCACTCCCATAGACTGAATCATAGTTGAAATATCATTGTTTAAGGCTCTAAGATAATAAATAAAAGCATGGTCAGCTTGAGGCTTGACACTTGCTGGAATTCTTTCCCAAGTTCTAGCAAAACGGATATTAAAACTAGCCATAAATTCATGAGGGGCTCTTTTAATTGTAGACAATTGTTCTATGAGAGATAAATGATCTGAGTTATCTTGAAATTGTTTTAGCAATTTAGCACCTAACTCATCCCAAGTTCTTATGCTTCCAATCTCTAAGTTTCTATACCATTGCAAGGCTTTCCCTTTAAAGGATGTAGCTAGAAGTCTCAAGGCTACATCTTCATGTGTTATATTATGGACTACACATAGGGATGCAACATCTTTGATATGTTCTATAGGTGTAACCTAATTTTCACCAGTGAAGGTAGGTAAACTTTTCATGGCAACATTAGGGATATCATGATAGAATGGGATTACTAATGGGTTGCCATTAGTAAAGGTCACAAAATTCCTAGGTGGTTGAATAGCCATTGGAAAAACTGGGATCTGAACAAAGAAATTGATACGTGGTGAAGGAGGATTAGGAGGAGGAGGGTTGTTAAAACTAGGCCTATTATAAGGTAGGTGTTACCAAATATTTTCTTCTTCTTGTAGAATTCAAAGGTAAAGAAATAAACTCAAAAGGAATTCCTCTTACCGATGATCTTGTAGTCACTTTAGGCATGGAACATGCTACAAAAATGGTCTAAAATCAGCCTTACAGAGTCGCCAAATAAATATTTTAATCTTTAAAATAAATTGTTGTAGCTTTTTGCCTTGAAAGTAACTTTTCTCATTGTGAATCTTCTGTAAATTGTGGTAATCTTCTCGTAGATCTGATTCGTGGTCCCACTGGGCATGCTAAAAACTATTATCTCTCGAAAGTGCACCCTATAGAGAGATGATTACAGGTGTTCTAAGCTTTCTCTGGATCTCTCTCTTTCATAGATACAATGGAAACACCTTAGGTTTGTGGGTATACCTATTGTTGAGGTGAGTCTCTAGTATCAAGGTCGGTTCCTTCTTGATGTATCCTAAACTAATTTTTTGGGGTTTTGAGGGTAAAAGATGATTGTAAATGAATTGAAAATTGGGGTGATACACCAAAATTTTTGAGGGCTTTGACTGAGTACATGCACAAATATCTGAGAATGGATTCTGGATGCACAAACCAATAGTTTTCAATAGAATATTAAGCCGTAAACTTGATGTATTGAGGGAAAATTCACAACAATACTATTAAGATACACATGCACACTAATATCATGCAAAAATTACTAAATTTGCAATAAGGTAGGATGATTAACCAGGGAATTTGACATTCACAAGGATTAATAAGACATACACAAGACTGCAAATTATTGGAAAGGTAGAATAATTCTCATTCAAAGGGAAAAACTGGAAAATCTGCTTCAGCACTCATATGTCCAAAAATTCCTCCTCTTGTGCTTTGCTAATGCACACAATATATAGCAAAATTATTCATCCCACCCTTCCTAAAAATAGACTAAAATTGTACTTCACACATGCATCCTATTTTTATCCTTTATCCTGAATAAATAAAGGAATAAAAATAAGCATGCTAATACAATGAGGCATTAATAGCCTTGTTTACAAAAATACAACTTAGTCAAACTGTAGTTGACTATTCTATTTTTAATAAAGTTGGGTGAATAATTGGCTAATAATAAACCTTACTTGTTGTGTAAGTCTTCTCCAATGCATGCAATCTCTGTCTTCTAGTGCTTGATGTGACATCTATAATTTTGATCCACTTGCCCCCTTGGATGCACATGAAAAATAATATCTCTCGTGTGTGACTAATAATTTCTTTATCTGCAATACTTTACAAATATAATTCACCCATGCATTCATCCTAAAGGGGACCACTTGCAGATCTCGATGTTGACATTTTTTTCTTCTTGTAGTCACATGAAGAATTGCACTCCTGAGAAAATATAATTTGACCATTTTTAAACTCTCCCACTAGTGGGGACCACCTATGATGTGTGCACACCTTGTACCATTCTTTCATTTTCCACCTTTTGGATAAATTAAGGATGTTTGACAAAATTAAGGTAATTGTTCTTGCATAACTCTATATTCGAATCACTTTTGGGAGGTCACTTTATTCGAATGAAAAGGTACCTTGTAAAAGATAGGTCAAGGGACCCTTTGCATAATCATTTGAATATAATATGTTGACCCCTTGGGATTATATGGCACAAGGCATAGTTTGGTTCTAATAATCACTTGATTGATTTTTTCGGTGTTTGATTATTTGGCATATATTATAAGACCTTAACCAAGGTCAATGCAATGATTTATTCAATAGGTTTGGTCCCCTTCACCATGATGACTCACCCCTTCCTTTTTTGGTGGCTTTAACTATGATTAAATTTTCAACCCACAAATGTGGTTGCAGGTTTACAATGTAGTCCTTTCGATCTCCATGCTTGATCTTCCCGGTTATCTCTTCTCTTGTTAGATTGGGTAGTTGGGAAATTTTAATTACAAGCCAATTTAGCCCATTGATTTGTGTACCCTAATCATTTCTTGTTGTTAATATTTGTACCCTTTGTGGAGTTAGGGTTTACTTGCATTTCAGGCCTGAAGTTTGTATGGATATTTGTGAGTGAATGATTGCCATTTGATTCTATACATTAATATCTCCACCATTGATGTTGATATGTGGAGTTAATAGTGTGGACCATTTGATTTTACTTGATTTGATCTTGGCTACTGATGATGACTCGATGAGTTAGTTAGTTATAATCTCGTCGAGCTTATATCACTTATTTTTGTTTTCTCATTTTGAGTGGCGAAGCCCTCGCAAAATTTGTCCAGAAGCCATTTTTTTCTTTCTTGAGCTCGGTTATTTGTGAAAAGAACTCTAAAAATCAGTCTTATGAGGTTCATGTGCTTGGATTCGCCATTTTCGATGTTTGAGTTCTCTATGATCTTTTCATTCCCCTCTTCGTTTCTACTAAAAAACGAGACATTCTCAATGGTTCTACTCATGGTCATTGTTTTTGGGATCTGAACACCATATTCTGAGATTTATGGTTCGATTATTCTGAGTATCCAATGGAGTTGGGGTTTCGAGTTGTTCTGGATTTTCCAAAGGGGAGATCGATATGGGTTTTCTAATTTTTTGTGAGATATCTTTGAGATCTTATTCTATTGAAATCCCCCTCTTTGGAGAGTTGAGAAATGTGACCACCATTGATGAGTTTGGAAACTCTTTGCTTGATGATTCTTCTTGATCTTTAGAGCACCTCTGTGAGGTCTTATGGCCATCATTCTTCCGGTAAGTGGAGCTCCCTTTTTCTTTTTGATGGTATTGTAAATGTTGATCTCTGAAGCTCCTTGTGGGTTTTTCCTATTAGCCATTTTATTGACATTTTGAGCTACTGTGTGAACTCGTCCATGAATGCTATTTAGAGATGAAGTTCACATTTCTTGTCTTGATCTCACTCTAACTTTTTCTTTTAAAATTACGGTGGCTTGGTGAAAACCTTCTGGTTTATTGATGAGATTATACATGGTATTAATGATTCGGCTTTACCTTACTAGATTTGGTCTTACAAGGTGAGTTGTGATTTGATTCCTTGTGACCCAGATTCATTTTATAGCTTGCGAGGGTTTCATCTTGTACTTTCTAGTGTTGATGAGAAATTTAGCCATGCCTTTTAGATCTGTTGATTTCTTAACTCAATTTCCTTTGTGGACTGATGTGCATTTATCGAAAAACCATTATTGTACATCTAGAGCTCTATTACCTAGTTATTATTGGTGGCCTGAGTATTCACCCACTATTTTTCTAGATTTGAGAGCTTTGTCAAAGATTTTATGTATTCTAAGGCATTCTTCACTTGATCCTATGACTTCTTCTCTGTATGAGCTCCTTGTGCTTTGTTTTTTTAACAGCCATGTTGGTTTTTGAAGCTTTTAGAAACTATGGAAATTCTGTAAAATTTGACTCTATTTTAATCATGTTATGCATTGGAGGTTTGGTCTATGTCCGCCATGGTTGAATCTTGAAACTTTGAAACTTGATAATTGATTTATGTGATCTTGCTTTCCCTTTTTGTTAACTCTAGCATATTTGGAATGGCCATTCCTAATGAAACATGTGGTTTGGGTGTCTTTATCTTCTGAAAATGTGCTTTGTTTGAGATTGGATCTCAAGCTTTACTTCAACGCGGTCACCATTCTTGATCATTTCGAGCTCGAGCTCTTGTTAAGATGAGATGGGTATGGCTTGTTGAATATGTTCTTTCATGTCTAAAATACCTTCATGTAGGTTTCATTTAATGGTTCTAACATGACTCTTTGGAAATTCACATATCAAATCTGTCCTGATTGATATTGAAGATATTTTGGGAGCCTGTGGTCTTTACAACTCAAAAATATCTTGATCCTTCTTTTTTTGAAAATCATTTATCTTCTTGAACTATTCCATGCACAACTTTGGAGCTAACTATAGCTCATCTCTACATTTCATTATATGCTCTAAAGTTTTCTAAAAGTTCTACCTGATATTTCTTTGGCCATGTTGCCATTTGCATCTGATTTACCTTGGAAAATTGATACTTTCCATCTCTGATTCTTTGGTGAAACTCTCTATCTGTCAAAACACAAAGTTTCATTCCCAGTACTTTTTGCTATTGTATTTAGAATCTGTAAAATGTGCATTATGATTGTATCTTGATTTTTTTTTACACTTTTAAAACTGAGAGTCTGTATATATTGTACTTCTTCTTTTGATCTGGAAAAGCATAAGTATACTTTTGTGCTGGAAAATATAAATATTCTTGATTTATTTGCAATGATTGCATTTACTTTGATTTATCTTTATAGAATATGGAACCCTCTATGATCTGAATGTTTCAAAGTAAGCAGTGTTTGGAACCCTTTTCTTGAGACTATGGAAGTTTGTTCCTTGTGATGTCATGATTCTCTGAAGTTGATCCTATAGATGTCGATTGAGATGATTGCATTGTGTACTTGTATCTTTCATCATGAATTACATTATGCATCCTTAGTAGTACTTTAACCGAATTTGTTCATCAAGTAAATTTGTATTTATCTCGAATCTATAGCTTTGACTGACTATACAATGTATTATCTCCTTTTTTGCATACTATTTGATCTATCTATAGCTTTCAAGCATGTATTAGTTGTGAAATAGCATGATGGAAAGATGTAAAATGTCCATTTTACATGGTGAAGCCCTGTCAAAATTTTCTCAAATTTCCTTTTCCATTTTGTTTCAAATTTCTGACTTTATCTCATTCTAGTTGTTAGAATCTGCAAAGCACTAAACCTGCATTTATTTTATGGATTGATATAGGCATATCTTTGTGTATTTCAACCTTTAGTTTGAACTAAAATAAATGTACTTTTTTATGATTCAAGTTATAGAATGTAACACTTATTTCTTCTTACTTGTACCTACACATTTAGATAAACTAGTTAGAAAACATTAGGCTTTTTGGCCTCTCTTTATTCCATAGTTTTTCTCTCTCGTTCTTTCTGAGTGAATGAGTCATGTATGCTACTATAGAATAGTGCTTTTATCAGTTATGCCTTTGATCTTTGTGTAACTTATACCTCTTGATGCTAGGAGATCCACTTGCACAAAATTGGATAGTATAGGAATATGGATCAACCCTGAGCTCGTGATTGACAATCTTTCCTTTTCTTGTTTTTTCAGGTATAGTGTCATTGCTAAGAAGCGAGGATGAAAATGGAGTGAAGCTAGGGCTGGAAATGTATCACCCTAAATGAAAGAAACCCAAGGCAATGATGGGTTCTTTCATACTCCTTTACTTTATTTTTCATGCATATGTACCTCTTACTTCAGTAGTTGTAATTTACTTTTGAGTTACATCCCATGGCTTGTGTGGGAACATTTGAAATTCCTTATGAATAAAACATTGAATTTTGAAACTGAGTTGTGTATTTCCTTCTACATTTCAACTTTGTATATGGATTGTATAATGAATTAACAACTCAATAACATAATTGAATGTATTTAATCAAGAAGGAAAGAACTTTAAAATACCTGTAACTTTAGTAATGAACTTTGATGCTGACAATTTGCAACCATGATTATTGTTGCAAAACTTAACACTTCATCTATTCTGTATTTTTAGTCTTCATCAAGATTACACATCTTTCCTTTGGGGATTTTTGTTATTTTGCTGAAGATAATCATGAAATTGTAGACTATGTGATCTGTTACATTTTGTAATAGCACACATAGCTGCAAATTACATGTAGTCATTAATTAATCCAACATAACAAATATTGAACTGAAAGAATCTCCCTTAGCTTAGGGTCACTTCAACAATTTCATCTATCGTAACAAATTTTAGAGTTGCCCATTTTTGTGCGGGTGCAAAAATTGTCAACACAACCCAAGAGAGATATTTGGTTGTGCGTGTATCCGAAATTCCCTATCTTTCAAAATCCCACTCCCACTCTCACTCTCGCTCTCTTCCATTTTTTCCCTACATTCAATTATGCTAATAAATTTTATATAAAATATGGCAGTCATATTTTAAATATTCAAGTAACATGTGATTGTTATTTGAAAATTTGTAGGTGTTTTACACTTAACATCATGAAAAAATTGTAAACAACCATCGAATCTTTGTGCGAAAAGGAAAATTTAACTTGAGATTGTTAACTAAAATTAAAGTATGATTGAACTATTATGGGGATTTCTTGGCCCTTGGTTGATTTGTTTAAAATTTTATTAAATTAATGTCTCTTATAATTGCATAAACAAATTCCCTATTTATAATCTTGTATGAGATAAATCATTCAAGACAGACATGTAGAACATTTTTTCTTTTTTACAATGCCTCACACATTAATTATGTTGATAATCATTTCTAGACATGATTTTCAGTTGTTATGTGTGACATGCATTGGGGAAATGCACCGTTGGGTAGGAGAAATGGATCAAGTTTTATTTTTTCTTATTAGTCATTCATGGAAAATTTTGGCAATCTGTTTTATAAAGGAAACCATAATTTCTACCTTTATTCTCTGAATTAAAAAACTAATTAAAAATGTGCATGAAATTGATAATAGAAGGAATCATAACATAGAGTTACTATATCATGCCTCAATAATGGACTAGAAAATAAATGATCAATAAAGGCTTCTTGCACTATTAATATAATTTTAAATGATAAATAAACTAAATTATAATTTTCAAACTAATTAGTTGACAAAGAAACCATAGTTTTCTACCTTAATCACTAAATAAAAAATAGACTAAAAATGTCCATGAAATCGATGATAGAAGGAACCCTTAGGATATAGTTTTAATGTCTAACACATGTAGAGTTTGTAGGTCAAACATATGCATATTCAGATGACAATGGAAACTTTCCAATGTGACCAACCAACCCACATCCCCATGCAATACACCAATGACTTCCACTCAAAGAATGATTAGTGATTTCATATTTGTGTCACTCAAGATGGAAGATTAATCATGACAAATCAATTTCCTTAACCAACACAACTACCATTCTATTTATCCTTCCCTTTTCAAAAAAAAAAATTCCAATGCATCACTTTCGGTTTTCAGATCGCACTCCTCACATACAATTGCTAGTTTTATTTACATTTAATTGTTATTTATATTTCAATTATTATATCGGTATGGTGTAATTGTTGACAATTTTTGCACTTGTGCAAAAATGGGAAACTCAAAACTTTGTTACGATGGATAGAATAGGTGAAGTATACCTAAGCTAGGGAGATCACATCAGATTATGTCATTATTGCTGATTTATTTAAAAGATTACATGAAATCTATAGCTATGTGTGCTATTACAAAATGTAACAAATCACATAGTCTATAATTTCATGACTATCCTCAGCAAAAGAACACAAGCCCCGAAGGACAATTGTGTTGTCTTGATGAGGACATCCAATTGCAGAGTAGGTGAAGTGTAAAGTTTTGGAACAACAAACATAAGTGCAAGATCACAGAAATCAGAGTTCATTATTGAATGTTACAAGTTCTATTCAATGTTCTTTCCTTCATGATTAAGAAATTCAATTATGTTACTGAGTTGTTTAGTTCATTATACAATCCATACGAAAATCGTAGAAATGCGAAAGAGATATACAACTCATTTATAAAATTCAATGTTTTATTCACAAGGAGAGTCAAATGTTTTCCACAAGCCATGGGATGTAACTGAAAAGTAAAGTACAACTACTGAAAAGAAAATATACACATGCATGAAGGAGAAAGTAGAGGAGTATGAGGGTGAACCCATCATTTCCTTGTATATTCTTCTTTGTGTAGAGCATCTCCTAGCCACTCCTTCATCCTCAAGTCATGGTACCTGAAAAGCAAAAACAAGTCAACCATCAATTACGAGCTCAGGGATCAAACCATATTCCTACACTATCCTACTTCATGCATATGAATCTTCCCCTAAACAGGAGATGTATTCTACTTGAAGGAAAATTGCATGCATACTTTAATCACTCAGAAAGAAGAAAGTGAAAAGAAAGAAGAAAACATGGACATAAGAGAGGCCAAAAAGCCTAAATATTTCCTAACTATTTTCCTAAGTGTGCAGTAGAAGTTGCAGCCAAAGAGAGAAATAAATAAGTCATAAGTACATGCTAAGAAGAAGGAAAAGTGCAACTCAAAGTTCAACAAACATTCTACAAATGGAAGAGGTTAGAGCTCAGAAGAGAGAATGGAAGATAGAAGTACTTTTTTTAGTTTGCAAAGAAGAGGGAGAATCAGATTTCAACAAGCTGAAGCTAAAAGAAAAAAGGATTACAGCTGAAATAGGATGAGAGAGAAGATTCTGGGAAAATTTTGACAGGGCTTCGCCTTATAAAATCAACATTTCAAATTTTTAGCATACATATCAAAGTTGTAATGAAAGGAAATATAGTATATAATGTAGAAAATAATTCTTTATAACTTAAACAACTAAAGTGAATTGAAATTCCAAGATAATCTTACAAATTTCAGCTTTTCTAAGTTGCAGTTTTCAAAATAAAGTAGATATGAGAGCACAAAATTACTATAATATCAATGAAGTACATTCATTCGAGCAAGGTAGTACTCATCTACAACATAAGCAGAAGCCATTACAGGTGAACAAAAGAATCTATCTCATGATGACATTAAAATTAGAATCAGGAATAGTTTAAAGTAAGCCACAGAAGACACCAAGTGCATGAATGATTATCATATAGTAGCCATACAAGCAAAGACCAGATTAAGCTATAGGTCTTCATGAGCTCAACTTTTTCAGAATAAGAGGGGATACTTGTAGGAAAGGAACATGTCCAGGTTGAAGATGTTTTGAAAAGAGAGATAATTCTGGAAAAATTTGGCAGGGCTTCGCCATGTAAAATCAACTTTCAAAATTTTCCAACATGCCAGAAATACTACTATCAAGGAAATAAAAGCATCTAAGTAAAAGAAACAAGTTGCAATATTTCAACAAAGCATCTAAGTCAAGGCTTATGCCTGAAAATGGTGTTACAGTAGGTGAAGAATTGTTTACAATTTCTAGAAAGCCACTTACAATATTACAAAGGACCATCTCAGAATTTGAAATAAAGGAATACAAAGATTGCAGGTTCAGACTTTCATTAAGGAAATCATCAAATTCAAAGTTAAAAAGTCATAATAACCCAGATCTAAAGTGTAATTATCTATTCAGAACAGGTATATCATTTCAGGCTCAGAGTAAAAGAGATGAGTATAACTCAAGACTGTAATCAAAGAAGTTACTCTCAGCCAAAGAACAAAATTTTCTTAATGAAGGTAGTCTCGAATAGCATTTTATATTAATACAACTTGAAGAGCTATGAAAAACGGAAGATACAGGTATTCAAAACAACCTCCAAGGAATGTATCAAGGAATAACATGGTACAGAGTTCAGAGTGATCAAAATGGTGGCTACTTCAAATAAAAGCTCAAAAAGGAGAAAAGGCCGAGCTTCAAGAAGGAAAATGGTGGCCATCGTGGAATATAGGACTCCACGATGAACAAGTTTTAGAAGAAATCCATATCAAAACCCTGCAATCATACAATGGTGATAAACCCACATGGTCAAGAGGATTAAGCAAAGAAATCATAGAGAAGACTAAGTGGAGTGACTATCAAAGGTAAAGAATGCACAAATCCAAAAATAGAATACAATCTGAGACTTCTCAATTAAAGATTTAAATTTCTGGTTTGTCTTTTGAAAGCTCTTAATCAGGGTATGAGTAGATTTTGTAACCAACATACACCTACAGTCACCATTTTAATCAAAGAGAAGCCAAAGTATAGAAAAAATAGGCCGAGCCATAGATATTCAGTAAACCCTCAAGGAAAAGTCCAGAATTAAGCCGACATGAAGTTTGAATACCCAAAATCAAGAAACGTTTAGACCTGGAGTTAAGGGAGGAGCATTACTGTAATGAAATAATGGAGACCCAAATGAATGTTGAGCTCAAAAATGTAAAGCTTCCAAAGGTAGAGAGGTTCAGATATCATTAATGGTGGTGGAAGTCACATGACACAACAAAGTTGAAGAAACCATCACAAGTGCAATTGTAAAGAAAATGTACCCAACGTTTGAGCTCTCTTAAAACACGAAAAGAACCAATTAAAAATTTGGATAATCAGAAAGTGTCGACCATCAAAACTCATATAGAAATAAAGGCCATTATTTTGTCGATAGAAGCCATCACATTTCTACCTCAAAAGAAATAAGCTACAGATCCAGTTTAGTAAAGGATTTCTTTTCATTTTACCAAATACCCATGAAGGGAATCAGACTTACCAGTCACAAAGATCAAAATCTGAAAGTAAATCATGAACTCAAGTGCCAGTGACGTTTCTTACCCAGAAGCTCGCACAACTCTGCAGAAGGTGAAGACACAGAAACCTGAAAAGCACTAATAGTGGTGGCTTCATCGAAGAACACAGAGAGTCTTTTCCACAAAGGCCAAGCTTGAAAAGAAGAAACCAAGCTTCGAAAATAACCACACAGAGCTAATAAGGCTGAAAATGACAGAGATGAGCTCAAAATTTCAACCATGGCGTCGAAAAAAATTTTGCCAAGGCTTCACCCACTTCACAAAAATCCAAATGAAATGATCATTGGGTTCAAGTTTTCTTTTACTATGCCAACTCGAGGGAGAATTAATGAAACCTAACCGAGGGTCAAGCATCGATGATCAAAATTCAGACGGTACAAGAGATCAACACCGGTGATCATTCACGAATTCAAAGCAACCAACCACAGTTAGTCCCCACCAACCATTTTAAATGCAAATCCTGAACCCTAATCACTAGTCAAGGATCAACGACATCGAACACAGGAGGTACAGAGATCGATGGCCCAGGATGATCACCAACTTCCACACAAACCCGAGTTACTCTCTTTTGATCAGAGGTTAGTTACAAATGCCACTGACATTTTTTTCAAGGGGTGAGTCACCATGGGAAGGGGCCAGCCCACATGTCTTTCAAATTATCATTGCATTATGACTTGTAAAGTCTTACTATAGTTGATCCAAAACAAATAAATCCGACCATACATGCCGGCATGATCACCTAAAAGGTTAGTCTTTTAGGTATAATCATTGGGTCCTTTCAAATGTAAGAAGCCGACAAAGAAACAATAGTCAAAAGTGGCCGAATATCATAAGAGCCATATGTTATCAAAGGTGGTCAAATATTATATGGTGATAACTATTACAAGTTCCCCATGTGTATTGAAACATGCCCTTTTATATGCTAAAGTCCACCAAGGTGGCCAAACCAAGCGAGTTAAAGGTGGTCCCCACAAGGAGGTTGGAGTGGAGTTGTAAATTGTCACTCATGTGACCACTCAAGAAAAGTGTTAACATCAGAGACAAAGGTGGTCCCAATCAGGATTAATGTTTGGATGAATTATTTCTACAAAGTATTGTAATTAATGTAATTATTTGCTCACAGGAAGAGAGTTGTATTTTTTGCATGCTTCACAAGAAGACAGAACAGAGAAGAAGATGAATTTGCATGCTCAAAGGAGGAAGACTTGCCTAGCAAGAAATTTTATTATTAGCAAATTATTCACCCATTCTTTCCTTAAAAATAGAACAGTCAACTTCAGTTTGATTGTATTGTATTTAAGGCCATTAATGCCTATTTTTAAACTACATGCTCTAGTTTGTATTATTTTATCCCTTTATTTATTATTAAATAAAGGATAAAATTAGGATGCATGGGTGAGTACAGCCTTAGTCTATTTTTAGGAAGGGTGGGAAAAATTTGTGTGCTATATATTGTGTGCCTTTGCAAAGCACAAAGGATTATTCCTAGAGGACTTTTTGATATATGAGTACTAAAGCAGATTTTGCCAGTTTTTCCCTCTGAGTGTGAAGTATTTTCTACCTTTCCAAGTAGTTTTGCAGTCTTGTGTATGTTACATTAATCTTGTGAATGCAAATTCCCTGATCAACCATCTTACCCTACTACAAATTTTAGTCTTTTCTGCTTAGTTTTGATGTGCATGTTAACTTATTAGTACTGTTGTGATCCTCCCTCAGTACAATCAAGTGTTTTTCCCTTAGATATTCTATAGAAAAACTATTGGTTTGTGCATCAAGAATCCTTCATAGATTAGTTGTGCATACACTCAGTCAAATCCCTCATACAAATTTGGTGTATCACCTTAGTTTTAATCATTTTTATAGTCATCTTTTACCCTAAAACTCCCAGAAAGTAGTTTAGGATACACCAATAAGGAACCGGCCTTGATACTGGAGACTCACCTTGAAATAGGTATACCCATAGACCTGAGGTGTTTCCATTGTATCTACGAAAGAGAGAGATCATTTGTGCAAGCTTAGAAAACATGTAGCCATCTCTCTATAGGGTGCACTTTTGAGAGATAATCAGTAATATATTAACAAGTAATTCCAAATGGTTAAAATAAAAAGTGGTTATTAAATCTCACAATTTTAATAGAAGTTAGAGAAACACACAATATGTCACAAAACATTTCACAAGTGCAAAACTTAGAATAAATGAACCAACATAAAAATTCTAAACATCAAAATTATTCAGAGAATATTTTCTCTCATTATGTCCTTTTATTCCATTCTTATTTTCAAATTCTTTTTATCCTTCAATAGAATGGTCCACAATGATATGCAAAACATCATCAATTTGAGGGTGATTGTATGACTGAAAATTAACATGTGAATTTCAAGTGCACTCGGCCTCCCGAGGTCGTGTTGGGATAGCCGATGTGGAATGGATAGATGGCTATGTGGATATTATGTAGGCTGAATAGGAATAATGTGAACAAGGAAATATCAAGGAAGTCTAATGCCATGTACGAGCACTAATGGAATATACTCGTCTAAGGAAATGAAATCTTGTGTTACTTGTGTGGGTGAGATGGAACGGTCTAATATGATGGTAACATGTAAATGGTAATCAATATCTAGCTCACGGAAAATTCTTACAACGGGTTGTGGAAGGTGTTGGAACTCTATTTCATTTTCCTTGTGGAAGTATCAAGACAAGGTCATCAAGGTGCATGAGGAAATAGGTGGATAGGTCAAATGGGTGAATACCAAAATCTAATTGTGATTGGGTTGAGTTTTCTAGATCTCGTAAGTACCAACTACTTTGACTTTGATGTCGATGTCGTCCACTACGAGATGATGGCAAGTTGAAGTGTTGTGGATAGTAAAACTAATATTCTAAGGCTCGTGCCAATATTTGTAAATAGGTGAGGTGTGTTTGGTTGCAGGACTCGAGGATCATACACTTGGTATCTTTGAGTTGTTGAAGGCCTTGGATGGTCATGTGGAATGTGCAAAGAACTAAAACAAAAAAACAAACAAACTCATAAAGCAAAAATAAGAGGAAAGGTTAAACCTAAGCCAACTAGGTATGCATGGGGAGATGTGTAAATTCCTTTCTAATTAGCTCTATTTTCCTAATTTAACACATGTAAACAAATAGATTTAAATTAAAATGATTCAATTACTTTCCTTGAAATTAATTAAATCTATGTGTTACCTGTTATCTCTCGAAAGTGCACCCTATAGAGAGATGGCTGCAGGTTTTCTAAGCTTGCACAAATGATCTCTCTCTTTCGTAGATACAATGGAAACACCTCAGGTCTGTGGGTATACCTATTTTGAGGTGAGTCTCAGTATCAAGGCCGGTTCCTTATTGGTGTATCCTAAACTACTTTCTAGGGAGTTTGAGAGTAAAAGATGACTGTAAAAATGATTAAAACTAAGGTGATACACCAAATTTGTATGAGGATTTGACTGAGTATATGCATAATTGATTTGTGAAGGATTCTTGATGCACGAACCAATAGTTTTTTCAAAATATCTAAGGGAAAAACACTTGATTGTACTGAGGGAGGATCAAACAAGATACTAATAAGTTAACATGCACATTAAAAATTAAGCAAAAAGGACTGAAATTTGTAGCAGGGTAAGGTGGTTGATCAGGGAATTTGCATTCACAAGATTAATGTAACATACACAAGACTACAAAATAACTTGGAAAGGTAGAAAATACTTCACACTCAGAGGGAAAAACTGGCAAAAATTGCTTCAGTACTCATATATCCAAAAGTCCTCAGAAGCAAAATCCTTGTGCTTTGCAAAGGCACACAATATATAGAAAAATAAATTTCACCCCCTTCCTAAAAATAGCCTAAGGCTTGTACTCGCCCATGCATCCTAATTTTATCCTTTATTTAATAATAAATAAAAGGATAAAATAATACAAACTAGTACAAGAGGCATTAATAGCCTTTGATTACATCTCAGTCAACTGAAGTTGACTGTTCTATTTTTAATAAAGCTGGGTGAATAATTTTGCCAAAAATAAAATTGCTTGCTAGGCAAGTCTCTCTCCATGACATGCAACTTGTCTCTTCTCTGTTTTGTCTTCTTGTGAAGCATGCAAAAATACAACTCTGTTTGTGAGTAAATAAATCAAAATATTTGCAATATTTGCAAAACAAACACCCAATGTGGGGCCACCTGCCATGTGTACATATTCTGATGTTGACATCTCCTTTGGCTCCAAAAGGTCACAATAGTGACATACTTCCAATTACCTCCTTGAAGTGGGGACCACCTCCAATCTACTTGGTTTGGCCACCTTGATGGACTTAGCAATATAAAAGGGTCGACCATTTTACATGACACATGCCACTATATTCTCCACCACCTTTAAAAATATGTGCATGTATATATGTGTCGGTCTTTTATTTGAAAGTGTATAGTTTGGAAATTCCCTTTTCGGTGATCATGGAAGGCATAATTTGGTCCGCATTTGAATTTTTGAGCATGCACTATAGTTGTTAAAGTTCAATGCAATGATATTTTATTTTATCTGATGACGTGGGCTGGCCCCCTTTACACGATGACTCACCCCTTATATGCTTTGTCGGTGGAAATCTGACCTAGGCCGAGTTTGCTTTGATATTTGAAATGGAACCTGCACCATTGATATTTGTACCGATTGGCCTGATGTCATTGATCTCTGACCCGTGATTAGGGTTCAAGATTTGCATTTAAAATAGTTGGTGGGGACTAACTACGGTTACTTGTTTTGATCTCTGTGCATAATCCTCAGCCTTTGATCTATGTACTTGGCTAAAGCTTGATCATTGATGCTTGACCCTCGGTTAGGGTTTTATTAACTCTCCCTTTGAGTTGGTATGGTAAAGGAAAACTTGAACCTGATGATCATTTCATTCGGATTTGGTTTATGGTGAAGCCCTAGGAAAAAAATTTCTCGACGCCATTACTGAAGCCCTTCAAGCTCAGATCTCTTGCAAAAAAATGGTTTCTGAATATGGTTCATTCGTATTTCATGCTTGTTTCTTTGGTGAGCTCGGCTCTTGTGCAAGATTTTCAGTGTTTTTTGCCTCTATTAAGCTTTCTGTGAGATCTTGAGGCCACCATTTCTGATCATTTGGTTTTGTATCCGAGCATGCTCCTTTTCCCGAGGATGTGTGGGCGTCGAATCTTGCACTCAACTGTGGTATTTTAGATGAAGTATCCACCATTATTTTGATCTCGAGCTTGGATTTTTTATGGCCGGTACGGTTTAGATTTTGAGCTCTTGGCTACTCCTTTTGAGCAATATTTGGTTGATCTTTTACCAGTTATCATCGTTTTAGAGCTCTGTTATTCTACAAAATGGTCTCTGTAAGTTTTGAAGCTCTGCAAAGTCATGTGGCCACTATGTTTTCGAGTTTTGTGAGTAAACCCTAGTTGATGTCGACTGCCACGAGTGTTCATTGGTGAGTTAATTCTGCTTCTCGCACACATACATTTCCATTTCATCTTTCTTCCTTAGATATATTTCTGAAACTTTCAAGATGTTTGTGAATTCTGTAATTTCTTGATACCCATCCATGGGTTTTCGACTAGTGGCCTGGATCTATACTCTGATATTGAAACTTGAATATTATTTCAATAGGAGAGACGATTTTCTTTGAAATACTCAAACATCTTTTAACCTGGATATGCATGTGTTTCCTGATTCGAAGATCCTCCACTTGAGTTGTGCTCTAAATGTTATTTCAAACTCTGTTCATCTAGTAATTGTTTTATTTTCTCTCCTCCTTGCACCTCATGTGATCCCTGAGCTTACCCTCGGCCATTCGATTTATGTTCTTGTGGTCAGGGTCTCCAAGTTTGCATTGAGATTTGTTGAATGTTTCTCCTTTTTAATTCCGCATGGATTAATCTCTGAACATTGATTGTTAACTCAGTATGAGTTAGGTCAAACTGTGAAGCTTGACTTTTACATATTTGATCCCTGTAAGTCTATGACTTGGTAATTTTTCCTGAGATTTTTGGAAGTGCCCATATATTTACATTTTCTAAATCCCTGTGCGAGCTATTAGGAGGATTCTGATATCATGAATTTGAGATTTCAGTGGATGCTTGATGTAACCGAAAAATTTCTTTAAAGTTCTGTGTAAAATTAGTTGTGAAAACTGTAGATCTGAAAAATCAATTATTCCGAGTTGTTTAAATGTCACAAAAATGGAGAAATTATACTCCTATAGACTTCTTTAATTGAACTCATCCCACTGTAATAATGAGCTTGATCTTTATCATTTCCTGGTCTGACTCTTTCAAGTCTTAATGTGCATGTAACTTTGATTCAAGGTTTTCCTTTGTAAGCTTGTGATCTGAATGCTTATGGGGTACCTCTTTTGAACTAAAATGATTAGACCTGAAGGCTCATTGATGTGAGTGATTGGACTTCTTCATTCTTTTCCATTCTTAAATTTCATTCTCCTTATCACAGTCACTTGGTTTGATCTATGAATAATTTTTGTTCTGAGATCTTGAGTATACTGATTGATCCACCATTGTATTGTAAATCTTCTATGTACTTTTGTAACTTGGTAGTAGTCTGAAAGAAATATTCTTCTGAGCATCTGTGTTTCACCTTGATATCCTTGGATCTAGACCTTTCCCGAGTGTGGTTATCTTCCCTTTGCAATAATGAGCTGGAAGTAATAAGTTTTTCTTTAAAATATGTATCATGCTTCCTTGCATTCATGTTTGTACCTTTTAATACAACATCATTTATGATCTTGATCATTGCTCTAATTTGAAACTTGTGAGTACTATTTCAGGCATAAGCCTTGTTTCAATGCTTTATTTTTTTTCAACTATTTCTTACTTGGATGCTTGCTGGAAAATTTGAAATGTTGATTTTTATGGTAAAGCCCTGTCAAAATTTTCCCAAAATCATTCTCTATAATGTCTTTTCAGAAATAGTAGTTGTATTTTCTGATCCAAAACAGAAAGTAACACCTTTCTTGATGAACTGATATAGCAAATTGAGAGTTGAAAACATGTTAGCTATTTATTTTGATCATGTGATGTTTTTCTACTTTCTTGTATCACTTATTTGATTTGCATAGTTCCTTTAAAGCATGTAGTAATTGAAAACAACATGATGAAAAGTTGTAAATGTTCATTTTACATGGCGAAGCCCTGGCAAAATTTTCCCAGAATCTTCTCTCTCATCTTGTTTCAGTTGTAATCCCTTCTTTCCATTTAGCTTCAGCTTCTTGAAATCTGATTCTTCCTCTTCTGCTACAACTAAAACAAGTGTTTATATCTTCCACTCTCTCTTTTGCACTGAAACTTCTTCCATTTCAGAACAACTATTGGAACTTTGAGTTACATTCTTCCTTTTTCTTGCATGCACTTATGACTTGTCTATTTTTATTTTTGGGTAACTATACATGCACACTTAGGAAAACAGTTAGAAAATATTTAGGCTTTTTGGCCTCTCTTATGTCCATGTTTTCTTCTTTCTTTTCACTTTCTTCTTTCTGAGTGAATAAAGCATGTATGTAGTTTGTCCTTCAAGTAGAATACATCTCCTTGCTTAGGGGAAGATTCATATGCATGAAGTAGGATAGTGTAGGAATATGGTTTGATCCCTGAGCTCGTAACTGACATAGTTAACTTTTTTGCTTTTAGGTACAATGGCTTCTATAATGAAGATGAAAGAGAAACAAAAGATGGAGATGAAGATGCTTCAAACGAAGAACAAAAACCCAAGGCAATGATGGGTTCACTCATACTCCTTTTATTTCTCTTTCATGCATGTGTATCTTTCTTTTCAATAGTTGTGTATTTTACTTTTTAGTTACATCCCATGGCTTGTGTGGGAAACATTTGACTCTCCTTGTGAATAAAGCATTGAATTTTGTAAATGAGTTGTATATCTCTTTCTACATTTCTAATTTTCTATATGGATTGTATAATGAACTAAACAACTCAGTAACATAATTGAATGTCTTAATCATGAAGGAAAGAACATTGAATAGAACTTGTAACATTTAGTAATGAACTCTAATTTTGTGTGATCTGCACTTATGTTTGTTGTTCCAAAACTTTACACTTCACCTACTCTATAATTGGATGTCCTCATCAAGACGACACAAATTGTCCTTGAGGATTGTGTTCTTTTGTTGAGGATGGTCATGAAATTACAGACTATGTGATTTGTTACGTTTTGTAACAACACACATAGTTGTAGATTTCATGTAATCTTTTAAATAAATCAGTAGTAATGACATAATCTGATATGATCTCCCATAGCTTAGGTATACTTCACCAATGCTATCCATCGTAACAAAGTTTTGAGTTGCCCATTTTTGCACAAGTGCAAAAATTGTCAACATTACCAGTAGGTAATTAATAAATGAAAGCTAACTAATTGAACAAGCAAAACAAGGATAATCTACTATTTTGTGAATTTTCAATTATTTAAATAAATGAAACAAACAAATAAGGAAACTAATTAATTTAATCTATTTTTTTGTATTTTATACTTTCTAGAAAAAATAAAAGAAATGCATAGACAAACTAACTTCTTCTAATTTAATTAAATTACTTGTATAGTAAATCTAAACAAGTAAATAACCAGATGTAGTTATTTATCTTTTCTAGATGGATCTAATCTATCCTAAACAAAATGAATCTTTTTCCAGTTTATAACTATGGATTTATAACTTCCCCTATTCTTACCTCATAGTCATGGGAAGAAAGAAGGATTCTCTTTTCTTCCCCTAAAACTTCCTATAAGAAACAACAGGATCTATGGAATCTAACAAAAATGAAGGGAAATTTCTAGCACCAACACCTAGGATTAGGATGTGGGTGCCTAGGAGCATGTCACCAATGCCGGAACTAGGCATTGGTATCCCAAAATATGTCAATGCCTTGGCCACTTCCGCTCAGGTCGCAAACTCCCAGAAACTCAAAAATTCAAATTTTGTAAAAATTGACAAAATCAAACAAATTTCACCATTTTTTCAAAAATAATCATACTTACCAATTCATCTATCGTTTGTGACACCGCATGACTACCACTACCCTCTCAAACCTATTCAACCTCGTAACCCTAATTTGTGGCATCGTCGCAAGCTCAAAGCCCAAATCCTAACTAAATCATAGTGCAAATGAAATTACTATTCCCTTTTCATTATTACTATATATAGCAATTTTCAATTTTCCACAAACTATACTTACTATTTATAATCATTTTTCCAACTAATATACGACACATAGTTTTCCTTGTATATAGATCTTCGTTACTCTTTTTTCTTCCATGTTCATGTTATTCGGTTTAGAACTTATCCTACCACCATACTATACATAGTGCACAATGTTATATCCCAATCTCATGCATATACTATTCAACATATTGCAGTCATAAAACATCTTCTATACTACCTCTTGGTCATCATTACCTTTTTCACCTCTACTTTCAGCTCAATGTTCCTTATCTCCGCCCCTCGTGCTTTCTTTGATAAGGGGGCATACAATCATGATCACCCTACAATCCCTCTTAGGCTACTATATGATCATTTGATACTCCTAGTACATCATTATTGAATTTTTTTCAATCAAACTATTCAAAGAAAGGAGAAAATCAATATATTCAAATAATTTCCATCTAGTTCCCTCTAATGACCTAATCTGGGGGAAAAAGAAAAAATCTCTCCATGATTAAACTATTACACATAGCCAATTTCAAATCAATCTTTCAACGTTCGAATAAAATCAATCGATCGTTACGACATAACATACTTTTACGCATCTCTCCTAGATGACCTAACTTGGAAGTTGCATCATTTCATAATCTTTCCCATATGACCTAAGTGTGGGAATAATTTTACATTTCTTCCAGATGACCTAAAATTAAATCCATATAACACTATAAAAATCACAACACCCATGGAGTGGGGATAATGAGATGGTATTTCATTTCCTATAATGCTCTTATATGGGTTATTCAACATGGAACTAAATTTGGTCTTTATCTATCTATAGAGTTAGACATTTTGAGGATGTAGTCATGGATGGAGAGTAAAACTAAACCTCTCTCCCCAAAACTCTTCCTCTAGTGGCAGGACACCCAAATCCTCCTTTGATCGAAATTTTACAAAATCAGGTTGGGAATTGATCACTCCCTACCCATTTAAATCTCCATCGATAACAATTCAAAATCTCCAAATTATCCAAATCAAATCATCAATTTCTCCAATTGCTCCTAATAATTTCTCAATGTCTCTATTTCGCCACATGGATCGAAATGTTGATCTATGGTCCACCATGATATGTGTTCTTATATTTTGTGCATATTTCTGCTATAGGTCTTTTTGTACTTTTCACAAGTATGTTCCTTACTTATTTTACAATATCTTAATTTCATCCAAATAGCATAAGGGGGAAAATGTAGACATAAAATCACGCACTTATTACTACTTTACTATATTTCCAAGTATGTTGTTATATGTATGGATCTTGAGTAAGAAAATTATTCACTGGTTACACACTTCCTAGCCCATCTGCTTTCTTTGATTTTTATTATATTTATCTCTCACACATGTAATTTTTGCACCCAATATTTGGCATGTCACAAGGATCCCTTTCGAGAAGTCTTCTCACATTTTCATAGCCTATTCCAGACACCAACGCCAAGTCTAGAAATTAGTGCCGAGTGATTTTGTCCTCTCTGTACTTCTTCACATTTTTGACATTTTGGTCATCCTTTTCGGTTTTCTTGCTCCAATCCGAGGTCCTAGTCAACATGTCATATCACTAGTGTCAAAATTCAAACAAGAGATCCATATATGTAAAAACCATACATACCATTATATGGGTGGATAATTCTAAAGGGAAATCATATCTACATACTATCAAAGGGATTGCATTTTTAGGATGATTACTCTGTATACAATGCATAGGAAAGGGAAGTTCTGAATTCCATCACACAAATTTTTATTTTATCTAGATTTATCCCACTATCTTGGCATCATTGGCACAAGGGTAGTCTAAGGACACTATTTCACACACAAGCACACAAAACTACATCGATTCTGGAATGTAGTGCAGCGCTCGGTCATGAGTTAATCCTTTGGATGACCACTGAGGTCAATCCAACTTCACATATTACACTTTCTATTTGAATTTGATGTGTTTGTGAGTCGATATAGGAAGCTAGGGTTTGTGTTTGGATTACAAATACCTCGACGATCCAAGTGTGACATAAAGGAGATAAATAGAGAAAAAGTGTAAAACCCTAGGGACATAGAAAAAATCATATTCCAAGATTTTACATAGTTTTAAGTGCCTAAGGGTGGTCTTTTGTGCCCAGGGCACCCTTCCCTTTCCCAAGAACTTGTGTCCAACACTATCTGTATCTTCCAGAATTATATAGAGTATTTCTAACATTCTTCCCATCTTGATCATCAATTGTTCTAGTTCATATCTGTTCTAGGATTTAAAGGGTAAAAGCACAATAAAATGTCCCACTTTTTGGTATGGTTTGTACCTTAGTAAACATGAATTTTCAGTTTAATTGATTTTCTAAAGTTAATAGCCACAAAACCGTACACATTCATGAAATTATACAAACTAACGAAATGTTGTGTTTAGAGTGTAGAATACATGTATATTTTTTAAATTACTATGAAATTTTAGATATATGTTCAAGATTATAATTTTGACGTGCAGTCAAAATTTCATATTTTGACTTATATTTTTTTAATTAATTATTTAGTAACTATATTTTAAAATAAATGGCGTCCATATTTCAATGCCAATAACTTTTAATATTTATATCGAAATTTTTTTTTTTTTCACAGGCAAGAAGAAGAATTCAACAAATACTAAGTATATTTTTTTCAATTTTTTTGATATATTGTACTATTTTTCAAATTTGGTTGATTGTGTACTATTGATTGCCCTAAAATACCATATGTTAGTAAGAATTAAAAATAAATAGCAAAACAGATTTTTAAAAAATGAAAATTGCATTTTTAGAAAGCCAATAAAAATATGAATTTTGTGTCAAAATTTTGTAAGTTAACTATTTCGTTTACCCTGGTTACGTGGCATCCGAGTGGCAGGTTTTGGGTCACAATTGTCCCCAAAAAGATTTGGGGCCAAAATGTGCCATTTGGGCACCACGTCATTGCCACTCAGCAGGGTTCGCGCGAACTAGGGTTCGCGCGAACCATATTCGCGCGAATATGGTTCGCGCGAACCCCTCTGCGCCACCAAAACGCCGCCAAAACGTCTCCTCCTAGCTTTAATGATTCGCAATTGCGTCTCCCCTTCTAAATTTAATATTTTACAGGTTAGTTACTTAATATTGTTCGCTTTTTATGTTTTAAATTTAATTTTTTACATTTTTTTTTTGTTTTAAAGTAAGTGTGTTCTTTTTTAAATTGTTTTTAACCAAAAAAATGTAATATTAAATTAAAAAAGTTGTTTTAAAGTTATAGAAAACTAAAATTAAAAATAACATAATTTCTACTGAGATTTGTATATAAATAGAGTTGCATGCATGCATGCACATATAGTTTTGTATCAAGTTTACTCTTACACATTCAGATTTGTATCAAGTGTGCAGGTGAAATTTTTTGAAGTGGATGAATCATGGGAAATACAAAGAATGAGAAACAAAATATCTGAGGAAGAGAATGCGAGAGAAGAATGCTAGAAGATCTGTTCGTAGGAGGGCACAAAGAGAGAGAGAGAAGACACAACAAATGAAAGACAACGCTGCAAAAATTGGTACATATATATAGAAACCCTTGATAGATCCTAATTTTTTTTTAGTTCTAAGGTTTAAATATGATAATTTATGTTTTTAGATTGCGTAAAGGCGAGGGTTTTGATAGGATACCATGTGTATGTTTATGGACACAGATCATGATGCGCAACATTATGCTGAAGTGATATCAAAAGTTATGGAATTACTTCCCAAAAAGAATGTGAAACACTTGGTGAAGATGGATTTACAAAAATTAAAAGAATTTTCCGAACAAGAACCACTATCACGAAAGAAAACAGCAAAAAGTGTAGAGATAATATATGGTGAATTTGTTAATTTGACTACAGTTGCTAGAGCACATTTGTTGGTTACATTCTTGAATCATGTTGATATGAAGGAAACATTAGAATTGTTAGGTGTTGATTTTGGATGGAAAAATTCAAAACGTGTAGAAGAAGAATTTGTTGGGAATGTTTTTAAAGGAATAAGTTCTTTGGGTACAAAAACTAGGTCTGCTAATAAGAGTATTTCTCGTAGAGCAATATTAACTTCAGTTGTAAGTGAAGATACAACAAAGAATCGTCATGTTACCGCATTTGCCAAGGCATTGGGTTTATCTAGAAAGACGGTTAGCAGGTATGCAAAAAGGAGGAAGACATTGGATGACTCTACTATGGAAGGAAATTGGGCACTAATGTGTAGAAATCCACGTTCTGATAAAATAGAGGATAATATTGTGAAGATAGTTTGATTTTGGGTGAAAGGACTCGTCCTTCTCCGAATGTGAGGATGTTTTAAAACATAGGGTAACTCGCAATAACTATGACGAACATATAAAACATTGGCTTGAAATAACTCAACACGAGATGTACATAAAGTTTACAGAAGAAAATCTGGATGTTAAGATTGGACAACGAATGTTTGAAAATTTGAAGCCTTGGTATGTCTTGAGCTGATAAAGTCCTTGACACATGTTGTTTTCGCTATCACGTTGAGTTTGATTATCACTATCAGGTACATAAAAATTTATAGATTCAATGTATATATATTTTGAGGTGTGCTTTCATTTATATCTATATATTTAAAATTTGTTTAAATATCGTTTTTTGAGACATGTGATTTAAAATTAATGTATTTCAAAATCTATGTTTTTTCAGTGTATAGAAAGTTACGAGAAGAAATTGCCCCACCTACACGTGTCAGTGAATTCATAACTTCAATTATTTGCAACGTATCTGATGATCATGTTGATGATCGTATGACTTGCATCAAAGGTGTATGTGACAAGTGTGGGGACTTGAAATTATTGCCAAAAACAAATGAAGATTTGGACAAGATTAACTGGTTGCTTGTAAGAGGTGATATATATAAATTTATGTTTTTAAATTTGGATGTTAGATTTTATTTTGATTTTTATTTTCACTGCGAAATGAATACATGACAATTTGTCCATGTTATGAATTGATTTTGTAGAGTTCAAATACATAAAATATTCAACAAGGCTTGGAAAAGATGCAACCAGGTTGGATTTGGTAGAAGAGGAAATCCCCATTGCTACATTCATGCAAAGTTCCAGAAGTTTAATTAGTCCAGTACATCAAACATTCTCACTATTCAAAGTGGCAGAGCTACACAATTCAAGACTAATAGGGACACATTCCTATTGGTTCCATATTGTCCGTGGTTGATTTTCTTTGAGAATTACTCATTTTCTCATAAAAAGAAATTCAAACACGAGTATTATCATCTTCGACCGAGTTACTATCATGGTTCAAGTATTTTATAGGCATGCACAATTGGATTTGGATGGGGTTGAAAGTACTTATGTGAGCGAATGATCAAGAAGGAGTATCACTTCTATATAAGTGATGACAAAGAACATGACACCCACTTTGTGCAACATTGTTTTGGTTTGTTCTTCAATATCTTCATCGGCGAGGAATACGAGATAGATCACCATTTTGTTTGGTCGGATGGTTGCGCATCACAATTCAAATCCTCTCGCCCTTTCTTTGCACTCGATCGTTATCATCGTCATCACAAAATTCCTCATTTATGGAGTTTTTTTAGAGTGGTCATGGGAAGGAGAACACGATGGTGCGGGTGCATGCATCAAACGTGCTCTAAAGAAAAAAGCTTTGATTATGAGGGAGATCGATTGATTGATGCCCCACAGGTTGTTGAATGGTGTAAGAAACATTTTGCAGTTCAGGTTTCAACCTCACAGGCTTGACCTCACGGGGTTCAACCTCACATGTTTCAACCCCACACAGAGTATTTTGGGAGATAAAAGGTACATGCACATTTAAAACATAGATATGTAAATCTTGATGTGATTTATTAAGTGAACTACAAGTTACTAACTTTAAATTTTTATTCTGATTTTTATTGTTTGTTTTAAACTTTATTGATCTTTTGAGCATGATTAAATGAAGGTATTGATCGGAGGACAAAGTATGGATGTGAAAGGATTCCCAATTCTAGGTCTTTGCACTCTCTGATGACTATGGATAGTAATAACTGGACAATCTATACAAGAGATTATTCTTGTTTTGTTATGAATGCATGAACAAATCATATTCAGAGTGCAATAGTCAAAAACATGGGTATGTAGGTGAGTGGAAGAAAGTTCCTTTAGTTGTGGATGACACATATGGATCAGATCATGATGATAGTTTTGAAGATGTGCCATTAATTTCAATTGATTATGACCACATATCGGATTTGGTTAAACAAGGTATGTTTTATTTGAAAGGATCAAGAATAATTTGATAATTAAATATATATATATGTATATATAATTTATACTATACATCCGATCATTGAATGTTTCTTTGCATTTTGTTGTAGGAGATGTATTTGCGGTCATTCTTTGAAGAAGCCAATATTGAGAAAGTGGAGTACTACTTGTTGCGTTGCACAATGTGAGAGAACAAAGCTAACATGTGAAATAACAAGTGAAGTGACAACATTTTTTTACTTGGCTCGGTTGTAGTGCAGGGAACATACTTACAACAAGTGAAAGCCCTCCAAAGTGGGATTCACTTTGTTGATTACAAACCAGACAAAAAGGTGTATCATTACACCCATCACATAATTGCTACGGAGGGTTACAATTGCGGCGGTGAAGACTACAAATAGTAAACGAAAAAAATGGAGACTAGATGTAGAAGACCATGAAAACTTTTACAAGTCATTGAACAACGAAAGCAGAGCCACTTGGTATTATATAGAAGGACATGGAATAAATTACTAAACCTTGTTGGTAATAAACTATTAAGCTAGATAGCATTGTATTTTCTACTTGAAGGGACTATGGAGACCACTATACAATAAAGTTGTTTAATACTTGTGATTCTTACTTGTTGTGAGATGGTTTATGGTTTACAAGTATTGTGATATGGTTGTTACATGGAAGTATGTATGGTATAAACATGATTTATTCACTCATGATAGGCTGATTATGGATCAATTACAACATTACATTTTTCTCTCTGTCCACTTTTTCTTTCCTTTCCTCGTAAACCAAATAAAGGATATGAACTTAGAAATTATTGGGAATGTTCAACTTTGTATGGAATGTATGCAAAGGTAGTTTGTGTAGTGGTTTGATTATCTAATGATTATCATGATTTAGATTGCACAAAAATACACAACTCTAGTGTATAATGTAGGAGTTGTGAAAAATTGTGTGTTTTATTTATAAGCATGCAGGAAAGTGTATAAGTACTTGGGAATTATGTAATATACTCCAGAATTACGATTACACAATGATAATTGCATAGGACTATGTGCAAGGCCAATCCATAGTGGGAGTTTTCTAATGGTGCACAAAAGAGTTACACATTATTGGATAGCAATGACTTTGGATAGTGATAATTATATATTTTAAGTGTTTTTCATAAGACTAGAGGTGCAAAGTGATGTACTAAGGATTAATAGGAATTAGTTAGAGTAGATCTAGGGATTCTTAGATAGTCTAGTCATGGGATTTCTTTAAATCATGTTTTAATATTAGAATATAGATGACATCGTCAAAGATACAAGTTTATAGCGAGATATTAGAAAACTTGAACATACGATATCCAGAATCATATGGTGCCTTAGCTCACCCCTTTTTTGACTTTCTTGATAAAGTCAGGCTGGACGAGTCACATTTTTCCAAATTGGAATTGAGTGTTACACTTTCTTCATGTATTCAAGAAGATTCTGGGAAAAATTGGCCAATGATCTGGCAGAGTGGTTCTACTGATTCTTGCTTGCAAATGGTAGCCTGATCTGATTCATGTATCGGATAGAAAGACTCTGTCTAAATTTTTGTAATATAGCTTTTTCCGTTTCTTCTATTACACCAGGTGAAGGGCTTTTTTATGCAAATTCCATCTATCAAAGAGGTATCGATTTATAGATTTTTGAGAGCTTACATTCTCATATTAAAACCAATGCTTCCTTTTCCCTCCGGAGCATGGATAGTGTTGAAGCCACCCATTATGATAAGGAAAGACAAGCAGGCATTACAAATCCATGTGAGTTGAGTTATCTTATTTATTCTGTTATTGACAGAAGGTGAAATATACAGATTAGTTATATGACAATCATCCTGGATTACATGAGGAAAAAAATCAGTGTCAACCCAATGAAGACTTTGTGAAGATATGTAGTTATATGTAGCTGGATCCCAATCAATGAGAGTCTTTGCGCTTTTGCACTAATCTGATTGCTTGCTTCCCCAAAGACAGATATTCAGGTTTTGTCCAACTTCCTTTCCTCCAAGACCCTTTTCCTCCGAGCCACATAGGAATAAAACAATGACATAGGAATATAAATACCCAATTCCCAAAACACTTACATGCATGGGGAAGAAAACAATGACTATCACGAGGGGTGTGGTGTCTTTGATAAAACCCAAACATTTTCCTCTAGTAATAAAAAAATTCAAATGTGTATAAGACTTGTAAGTACATTCGATTCACAACAGAAAAAAACTACAATAACAAAGAACCCTAGGAGCTGAAAACGTTACTTATAAGAACTAAAACACTAAAGATGCAATCCCATGGAGGGAGCCTACGACTCCTCTATTTATCCTCTGCTAAAAGAAATTCAAATGTTCATAGGACTCGTAAATACATTTAGTTACAACAAAAAAATACCAGTTAACAAAGAGCCTAGGAGCCGAAAAAGTGACTATAAAAACTAAAACACTAAGATGCGATCCCATGTAGGAGCTACGGCTCCTATTTATCCTCTGCAGTGACTATGTGAAAAGCTTGGAAATGTGAAACGAGATTAGACACTCTTTTCCATGAAATGTGTAGCACCACTTTATTTTTAGCAGAAACTTTCAGCCAATGCTTGGGAGTAGAGGATATAAGTTTGCACCACCGGCCGAGAGTTTTCAGCTTTGTCACCAAATGGCAACTAGCATGAGCTAAGGTTTTCTCGGATATTAACTTTTAAACCAGAATCCTAAAAGATTGGGTTGGCCTAGGAGGGTAAAATGCTAAAAGCTCGTTTTATGAGACCATTAGGTTCTGAAATAGCTCCACGAATTTCTTAGCAGCACCTGCGAGAAATTGTGTGTCATGGGACCATTTGGCATTGCGTGAAACAATAAAAGAATAAGTAGAGGAATTATACCGAAAGTTGGTAAACCCTCACTATACAATTATAAGTGCAAATATAAATAGTCATGCGAGAGGAGGGTTTATCAAGGGAAACGAGAAACAAATGAAGACGAGAGGTGAAGAGAGAGGTGAAACCAGTGTATTCACACATCCGCATCAACACCTTGAGCAAAAGAAGGAAAACAGTGGTATCGTCATCCACTACCCACAAGACCAATGCAGAGGATCGATAAAATCCATACGAAGGGGGAGGTTGGAGTCTTGGACAATCCTGAGGAACATGACTATCAATTACGCAAACTATGTATCCAAAGTAAATAAGAATGGAGCTGCTTGAACGTCTTATCTTGAATTGCAAATTGCAACAAAGCGATATATTTCCATAATAAATTGTTGAACAACGAGCAATATATTAATTTGTCACATAAGGGGGTGTCATATATTCACATCCATAATTGTAAATACACGTGTCTAAGACATATATCAAAATATAATAATAATGTCTAGAAGTATGTCTAAAATGTTTGAAATCTATAAAATATCACTGAAGTCTCCTCTCCAGTGCACTAGGGCGAGTGCCGGACCCCTCACTATGCTCTGCTTTGCACCACGCATGTTAAAAAAGGAATGTACATGTCATAAACTATATATAGCATGTACCATATATTAAAATATATAAGCAGAAATCTACAACAATTTCTTAAATAATTCAATACATTATATAAGCGATATGTACAATTGATTACCTCGATTCGTCCTCCTGCGCGGATGTTGGGAGTATCTACGCTACCCGTAGATCTCGTCCCGTAGATCCTGTGAAACAAAATAAATAAAATGTAAGAAGTTGATAAATAAGTTTTTGAATAAAGTTCATTAATTTCTAACATTTCAATTTAGATTAAATATTAATTATATTAAAACACATGTATTTATACCTCTGCGAACGCGTCTCCAAATGTATGGGATTGTCATCCATGACCTCAACACCAATGAAATATCTCGCCAACTAAGCCAAGTTGACTCGGACCGGAACATCAAGATCCATGTTGTGCTCGGTGAAGAGTGTGTGTATGTGACACGGGTAGATGGTGTGGGTGTGAAGCTACACACACGGGAGCGAAGCCTAAACACAAAAGTACATGTTTAATTTTAATATTAATAAATTGTAAAGTAATGATCAATTAAAATAAATTTTAATTATATTAAAGGTTTAATTTTCACACACCGAAGCAGAAATGTCTTTGAACATCGGGTGTGACAATCCCAACTACAGAAGTCTATCTCGTAGCGGCGCGTAGTACCTGACTAGAAGATACACTCCCACTCTGCTCTATAAAATCTAAAACCCCGATAGTGGAATGCTGCAATGCGAGCAATCACCTCATACGCACGCAACAAGTCGGCAGCCATGATGCGTCCTGGCGACGTGCCGAGTGGGATCGAACTAGCTCAAAGTCATCTGGGAAATCAAAGATGCACGAGCGTATACGCGTTGTGTGCATCACTAGTGCTACTAAGCACCTCCACCGCTAGCATCACGTCTCACGAAGTCGACCACACGGTCGAAGAGATCAATTGGGTCTCGCGAGCAATGCCAAAGAAGACCCTCGATAGCACCCTCATGTGCGGTCATAATGACAGTCTTTGCGACATCACGAAAGCCCGATAAGAATGGTTGTGGCCTTGGTACAAGCTGCTGCGCATCAACAAGCTGCAGGGAGCTCCCTCCTTTCTATATGCCCGCCTGTGGCTAATACGGCCACGCCCGCCCCCAAATAACTAGGGATGTCTAAATAGTTCACCTTTAGGTTTAAGTGAACCTCAAGCATGTAGCATCATTATGAAGTATAATGGTAATTGGTCATTATTTGGAAATTGGCCTTGAGAGGCCACAAATCTAGATAAATCAAAGGGGCACATAAAGGACATGAACATTTGTTTACATAATAGGCCCTTATTTTCCGTTTGTCTGCATAAAAACTCCAACAAGACCTCTTAACGACTTCCTTATCGGAAAGTCGTGATGTAATCTCATTATAACCTACATCTCCTGAGACACTTGATTTTAGTGAATCCATAAATTTTGTTATTGATTCAGAATCAAATGGATTATATGTTTTCAAACTTGTCTCTATTCTACAAAGATCAACCAGTATTCTTTCACAATGGGCTTTATACTGCCCAACTGTAGTTGGATTTTCGAGAATAGATTGCAATTTTGCAATCTCTAAATCGGTCCTCTCAAACAAATTAGGAGTTCCAGAAGAAGCCATGACTGTAAAAAAAAATGAAAGTAAAATTCTAATCAATAGTACTTTTTATTAAAAAAAATTCCTAAGATATTCTCCTATATTAATGAAAACAGAAATATGAACTTTTCAAGCTTCAATAAATTACATAAATTACAAATCATTTGATAACAAAATATACCAAATGATGTTGCGAGTTCGAGAAATGAAAAGTTTTGAATACATTTACATGATCTTAAAGTCAAAGCAATGTCTAATACAAAAGCAGGCACATCAAAATCTCGAACCATCTCTAAGAAGAGTACTCTTGCCACTACAGGAAAATCCCAATTTAGCCATTCTATGATCAATTTTCTATTTTCTATTTCCTGGCCGCCTATATATAATTAGTGGATGTTTTAGCTATCCATATAAACTCATGGATTCGAACTGTATGAGCACTTTCAAGAAGCCAAACCATATGCAAAACATTTATAAGTTATAACATAGCAACCATGATATGCATTATTCTGGCAGTGCACTCTGCAATCTCGGCTCCAATCAACAATTATGCCACTATTGGGATCTTAGTATGGCATAGGCAGCTGTGAGCTACACAATATACTCATTTTTCTAGAAACTAAAAAGATCCTTCATGTTACAATTTGCAGCACATAAAAGAAGCCCTTCAAAAAATACATTGAACAACGGGGCAACCAAGAGGACCTTGGAAAAATGTACAGTAATGACCATATGAATTCTTCCTTAGTTGTGGATCAAAGCTAATAGAAATAAAGCTAGATAAAATTAGCTTGAAACTACAAGTATAATCGTCCATTGTAAAAACCAAGTTTCTCTGAACTGGTAAAAGAATACTTTTATTATGCGATTGGACGTACATAATGGAAGGGTATAAATATCGCATATTGCCTCGAGTTTCTCAAAGAGACCATTTACAAGTAACAAGGATGTAGCGAGAATTTTATGATGAGCATTCCTTTTGGATTTCTGATTGGACGATTGTCTCTCTCGACTAAGGTCAACATCTTTTTGGTTAGGAGTCAAGATAGATCACCATATTCGCATGAGGAAAAAGGATATGCCGTCTTTTTCTCTCATAGAGGTGTTAGATGGAAGAATGCTTTATCTTTAGCATTTCTATCTATTATGATATTTGAGTGAGATTTTACTAGCTATATTTTTCGTAATTCATGTTAGAGATAATTGGCCCTACCTTATGAAGGTTGTTACATTCGAGACATCGAGATGTCAAAAGGACTTCTAGGGCCATCAAATTTATTGCTTCTTGTTTCACTGTCTCATCCATAGTTGTCCAGATGTCAAGTGCCCATTAGCTTCATTAGTCACTATCACGGGTGGTTCTAGATCGTGAGGCTTCTCCATCTCCCTCACCTAGCAAGTGGTGATCATGGTGCCTCGAGATATCCTTTTCTTATTCTTCTTTGTAGAGCGACAATTTTCACTACTCACGATCTCCCCGAACTACGGGGCAGTGCACAAGTGCAATTTTCTTTCTACATCTAGAGGATTGCCGATTGTGCGTGTTAGGAGAAGCCTTGAGAAGGCAGCCTTGAATCCTCATAGGATTTTTTAGTCACTCTCATAGCCACTCATCACAAGGGCATCGTCTATCTCTATATCAGCCCTTTAGTGGTCCCTTTTGTACCCTTGGTACCAATGCATACTAGAACCTTGTTCTCCTTTGGCTAACTGCTTGCTATTGATCTATTGGCAACTCTCCCGGACTTGTTCATATATTGTTGCATAGCAGTGGAAAGGATCATCCTCGCAAGAGCATTTTGAGTCAAAACTTTGCAATATGACTATAAAGGATTTGCTATGATCAATGACCATCAAAGGAAAGTTCATCTTCATTTGCTTTTAAGTCAAAACAAGTGTTGTAGAGAACGATAGAGCCTTGACTTCAAATTGAGTGCCCAACATGCCACTTTGTTGAAATTTGTCGATTACGAGCTGGTTACATCTTAATCGAGGCATGACTTTTCCTCCCATAAATCCATGTATGATTACAAACATTCACATTACTCCGGAAAATCACGAGAGATGCAACACGTGAGCAGAACCTAACCTCCAAACTCAAAAGGATAAGTATTGATTGAAATGAAGGTCTAATACAAAACAGGCACATCAAAATCACTGAACCATCTCTAAGAAGAGTACTCTTGCCACTACGGAAAATCCCAATTTAGCCATTCTATGATCAATTTTATATTTTCTATTTCCTGGCCACCTATATATAATTAGTGGATGTTTTAGCTATCCATATAAACTCATGGATTCGAACTGTATGAACACTTTTAGAAGCCAAACCATATGCGAAAACATTTATAAGTTATAACATAGCAACCATGATATGCATTATTTTGGCGAGTGCACTCTGCAATCTCGGCTCAATCAACAATTATGCCCTTTGTTGGGATCTTAGTATGGCATAGGCGGTACTGTGAGCTACACAATATACTCATTTTCTAGAAACTAAAAAGATCCTTCATGTTACAATTTGCAGCACATAAAAGAAGCCCTTGAAAAAAAATACATTGAACAACGAGGCAACCAAGAGGACCTTGGAAAAATGTACAGTAACGATAATGACCATATGAATTCTTCCTTAGTTGTGGATCAAAGCTAATAGAAATAAAGCTAGATAAAATTAGCTTGAAACTACAGTATAATCGTCCATTGTAAAAAACAAGTTTCTCGAACTGGTAAAAGAATACTTTTATTATCGATTGGACGTACATAATGGAAGGGTATAAATATTGCCTATTGCCCTCGAGTTTCTCAAAGAGACCATTTACAAGTAACAAGGATGTAGTATACAAACGGCCAACGTGGGTATTTTCAGAGTTGATTTGCACATTCAATTAATTTCTAGGAGAAAAAAATGCTTTGAGCAATATGAATCGTTTCATTCGCATCGTAATAAACCTTCATCTCGTGATTCAGGAAATTTTATGAAGCTTTGAATAGCGTGACTCAATCCATCGTACACGGCGGTGAATATTTGTTTCGCAATCAATCAATATGGCATTGCAAACTTCTCATTTAGGTGACAAAGGAATGATTATTTTACTCGTGAACATCATTCAGAAATCTTGAATCGAAAAATACCCGTTGCCTCCATCTCGTGGGTAATTGTTAGTGCGATCTATCTCCTCCACAAAAGTATGAATCATTCTATGGTCTTCATACATAGAATTAAACCAAAATCAAATCATAGGATGGTCTTCATCCATAGGCTTAAACCAACATCTATAGGGATTGACCTTGCCACCATGATTACACTTAACTCTAAATCAATAATCGTTAAGTTTGTTGTAGTGTAATCGGAATTGTTTTTAGCTTTTCAAAGCTCAACTACTTTATATTCAAGCTTAACCCAACATTTTTGAAAAGAATGGTTTTACCACAATGCTCACTGGTTCTTCCTTATTATATAACACTTGTAGTAAGAATGTTTTGGCTTTTTGCCATAATAAGCACAATCATACCTTCCAAACGATGAGAAAATACCATTACAATAAAGACCTAATGCCGCCATGATGATGACCTAGGTTCATGCCCATAACATGTCGATAAACACCCTTAAGATCGATTCTTGGCCAAAGAGCCCCTCGGTATTTTGGCAAAGGTGCATTACTGCAATTTCGGCCCAATCAACAATTATGCCATGGGTAGTATGAGCTACACAATATACTCATTTTCCGAAACTAAAAAGATCCAAAATGTTACAATTTGCAACACATAAAAGAAACCCTTGAAAAATACATTGAACAACCTGGGGCAACTAAGAGGACCTTGGAAAAATGTACAGTAACAACCATATGAATTCTTCCTTAGTCGTGGATCAAAGCTAATACTAAGATAAAATTAGCTTGAAACTACAAAGACAATCTGATAAGTCCATTGCAAAACAAGTTTCTCTCGAACTTCCAGTAAAAGAATACTTCTTATTATGCGATTGGATGTACATAATGGAAGGGTATAAATATTGCACTATTGCCCTCAAGTTTCTCAAAGAGACCATTTACAAATATAAGGATGTAGCATACAAAAGCGGCCAACCTGTATTTTTGAGTAGACCTTCACATTCAATTCATTTCTACGAGAAAAATGGGGTTTTACAAAAAAACTTTGCGGGGTTTTGCAAAAATGGTATTTTCATGGCTACATACAGGCTCGCCGTTGCTCGCCTTCGTCGCCGGTGGGCTCTCAGCTGGTGTGGTGGGCAGTTTGGTCGGCTGCACAGACTTCGCGCGAAGGAGACGGGGCGGAGAAAAATGATTTTCTCCGCAGCGCCTCCAATATGTGAGCGAGTGGGTTCGCGAACCCATTTCGCGCGAACATAATGTTCACGCGAACACTTTTCAATTTCACCACGCTTGTGCAAAAAATGGCTTACGTGTCTCTTCGCATGAAGGCAAACGGGTTCGTAGCGAAAGTAGTGTTCAGCTTGAACCCTCGTTGGAAACCGCGCACCTCTCATTTTCCATCGCATTTTTGGGACAAGAAGTGAGACACAACACCATGCATTGACCCATAAGTGAAAATCAGATAAGTGATTTTTCTCTCATATTTTCTTACACGAGTTTCATCTTTAGAATGCTTATCGATTGTATTTATATTGTATATTATCATATTCACTCTAAATTTAGATTTAGTAATCCAAATTTTATTAAATCAAAGTGGTCACATCTGTGTATGGACAAACAAATCTTTGACGAGGAAATTGTTCCTTGGCTTCATCTCTCCCCACTTCCTATGTTTGCTAAAACTTTTAAAGTAAACGAGTGCATTTCAAGTTTTAGTGCAAATGCAATTAAACATAGAGATTATTTACTGGAAATAATTATTGTAATAACTTTTGATTGATATCTCGAAATCGAGTGCCACTTTTTACAAAATTGAACTATTTTTCATTTCCCACGCATTGAACCTATTCATTTTGTAAAATACACTAAGCTATAAAGTTACAGAACTATGAAAGGCTACATGATTAAACTAAAATGGAAAATGGGGATCTAATTTAGTTTAATCTAATGTTATGCAAAGCAGTAAATAAATTAAATAAAATAAATCAAATAGACCTAAGCCACTAAGTAAATGAAATGTGAAACCCTAATATACAAGAAGGGTTAAGAAAATATTTAGTTGATTCACGAGATGTGTTGAGACTATGTTAAAGAAAGACCGAGATGAATAGGAGGAGAAAACAACCACACATGAGCCTAAGAAAGTCCGGATCCAAGTTTTACGAGTAGAATGGGGTGCCCGGAAAGGGATGGGGACACCTAAGGCACCTTGGTCGAGATCCGGGTGCCCTAGTCTGCATAAATGACTAGGGAACCTCCTCAGAAGTGTCGTTGATTGACTTCCTACTTTCGCTTCCTATCACATAACTATCATTAAACTCGTTGAATGTCACTACAAATCGGAAACGGAGGAAACACCTACAAAAACCTAAACAAAGCAATAAAAATGTAAAAATAAAGATGCATATGAAGGGGTTGGATTGTCCTTAGTGGCCAAAATAGTGGGCTTATAAATGAAAGTTTCACTACATCTCAGACCCAATGAAGTTCTAGGTGTGTTTGTGTGTGCAAATTGTGCCCTAGGTTGTTGTTATATCAGTCACACTTTGTAAAGTAATGAGAAAATAACTACATGTAGAATGTAGTAAATGTGTGCATGGAAACAATAGACTCCCCTCCTATGAAGTGTGATGCAGATGAACCATCCTTTTGTGCCTTGTGATGGATCTAGATGGATGCAAATGTAGCTTTAGATGAATTTGATTGATGTAACTGTAGATGGTGATAGTAGATGTTTACTACTTGGTCTCTCATTATGGTTTCATAATTTTATATTTATATGGTTCTCTTGTTCTAATTTTGTAATTAACCCATCAAAGGAAAACCAATAAAAATATGAAAACTCAAACACCTAGAAAGTGCCAAAAAGATAAGACTAAAGTACAAAGAGGATCGGGACATCCTAGAGGTGACCGGGGCACAGGGTACCCTGGGTCTTAGTTGAGTAGCCCAGTCATAAATAGGATGAATGCAAAATGAGAAAATAGACTGGGAAAGTACATGCGGAAGGTCGAAAGTGACAAACCAAGATTAAAATTGCCAAAGGACATCGGTTAATTAGTACTCTTTTCACTCCATAACCATATAAATAGTAGTTGAAACCAGGACTAAATAATGACGTAAAGAGTGTGATTTAGTGATTATGTTTGCCCCACTTTATGTTGGTGAGAAGAAAGATTGGGAACATAAAGTAGATGCACATGCGTACCTGACATCCATGTAGAGTGAAGTAGAGAATGCAGCCGAACGACTAGACAAATCATGGAATAACAAAAAGATGGTGCGTGGAAACTAAAGATGCAAAAAGTGTAAATGGTGATGAGAGTGAACCTAGGGTGAAAGCACGTGTGTATTTTCCAATGTGTTTGATGTACCTGTATGTTAGTGTTATCCGGATTTTCCCCTCAAGAAAAATTGATCAAACATGACCTTGCACAAGAGAAATGAAGAGGGTGGTTCAGTCGTGTGAGTTCACATCTGATTTTGAAAATCAGGTTGCAGATGGGATCGTCAATGAAATGTAAGATCAATAAAAGGTGGCCAAGAGAATGATGAAGGATATCAGAGCTCAAGAGGAATAAAAATGGAGAAAAGGCTCGAAGTTTTCAGTTTTTGCATTTTTGGCACTTTGGAGAAAAATAAGGCAAAAAATGGGCAAGAAGTGTCTAAAACCCAAAATCTTGAAATTCTGAAATTTTAGAATTTTGGGTTTTGGTGTTTCTAAACTCTCGGGGACGAAGTTGGAAAATCATCCTCAAAGTCTAAAATCTCAAGTCCGAAAGTCTAAAATTCAAACTTTCGAAATTTAAGGGTTTCGGAGACCTCGGGAAGTTGCCAAAAATGGAGTGGAAATGTCTAAAATCCCAAAGTCCAAAAGTTTGAAATTTTAGAATTTCGAGGTTTTAGGAATTTTGGCAATCATGCCAGAAAAGTAGCAAAGAAATCCTAAAATCCTAAAATTTCAAAGTCTGAAATTTTGGACTTTAGAGTTTTAGGGTTTGAAACTCGAGTTTCAGAATTCTTGAGCCCCAAAACATGAAAATCGCACCTCAATGTCCGAAACTCCAAAACATGAAAGTCTAAAATTTCAGACTTTCAGAACTCTCAGGCCATTTTTCATAGAATGACACCTCGACCTTCAGATAGCCATAACTTTTGACTGGAAGCTCGGATTTGAGCAAGAGAGGACTTTTTGGAAATCTCTCAACATCTGTTACATAACTACGATCAGTTCACCATTTTTTAGGAAAGAGAGGAATTTGAGCCATATATTTAAATTAGTGAGGCTAAGTTATTCAAAATGAATAAATTCAGTTCACCATTTTTAGGGTGTCCCAAGTTTCTCACCTACCACCATAATGAAGGTATGGGCTTCCTTTCTTACCCAACAAGGAAAAGTAAATGGAGGCATGGGTTTTGCAATATAACCCATCATTATTGCAGGTGAATTCAATGCATTTTTCTCTCCCCTTCTCTCCCCTTCTCTCTCCTTAAATTGTTGCAGTAGCGAATTCAATGCATTTAATGAATTGAAGGAAGGTTTCGAATTTCTTCTCTCCCCTTCTCTCATTTTCTTCCTATATATTGTAAGGAGGGGAATTTTTCTAAAGGTTGGACATTTTTATTTTGCACCCTCCCTTCTTCCCTTGTCTACAAGTGAGTTTATGGAGTTTAAACCTCCCATATAAACTGTAAATGCAATCTTGCCTCTTGGCCATTGTAAAGAACTGTATCAAATATTTAAAGAAAAATAAAAAGTTTGTGGATAATTTTCAACCCTCTCTTTTGTTATTGCATCTTCCTGATCTCTCATTATAAATCTGGTAATCTTTGCATGGTGGTTGTATTTAATTGTTAATGGTTTGTGTTTAATGGAAAAGTAGGTGTTCAACATTCCTTTGGTGCATCACCTTTGTTATTTTAGGTTTAATTTCTTGCATCTTCTTAACCTTGTCTCCTTGGCAAGTTAGAGTAGGTTTTAGAGAAGATCCTCCAAAATTTTAATGTGTGCATCTAAGTAGAGGAATACAAACCGGCCTTCATCTAGAGATCTTTCCCGATTACAAAGTCCCACAGTTTGGGAAAAGCTCCATGTTATGCAATCACACTTTGAGAGTTTGACCCATCAAATTACAAACATTCAAGGGTGTTGTGATTATGCATCAAAAATTAGTATGAGGTGTGTGACATTGAATGTTGTATTTTTTTGAATGCTTGTTTACCATACGAACAAAAATACAAAGGATAAGACAATCAAGTAGTCAAATACACATGTATATAGTAAATATATTGTAATTAAAGTATGAAAATGAAAAATAATCATGTGCACCTTATACGTGATGATAAAAAGGGTGTAAAATGATATCCTGTAACTATCGGTGAAGTGTAAGTTTTTGGGTGATCTCATGCCATTGTGGCCAAAGAAGTGTAGGGAGAAATTTGTGTTATTCTCTAACACTGTAACTACTTCCCTAAGATTGGTGAAGAGATCTCTGTATTGTCTGGTTTTTGGAAAATCCGACAACACGCCGAGTATTTTAGGGAGGAAAGTCCATTATATCCTCCAACCTGTAACTACTCCCCAAAATGCTAAGGACAATCTGCCCTATAAAATTCATTGTGTATGGGGTTTGTAGACTAGTCTAAACCCACTCGTTGTATAACTTTTTGTGTGATAGAAACAAATTGTAAACCTGAACTATACCAGTACTATGTTATGTAATGTGTATAAACCAAAATGTTTCCCCCTCATTAGGGGTGCATGCAACATCACGAGATAGGAGGATGTGGCACCAAAAGAGGACCGACCACGTAAACTGTTCCTTATAGTGGGAAGGGAATGTGCTTGGTAGAAACCAATGAACACGCAAATAAGTGGATAGAAAAAAAAGTGTTAGTATGAACAAACAAGCATGTAGAAGAGAAAATGTAAGCTACGTAGACAATGTGTAAGCTAGAATGTAAGTAAACACATAAGAATCCAATCATAGACCGTTAAAATAAGGTTTCAAACATGGGACATCACTCATGATGTCACAAGACACTCAAGGCCGTAGTGGTTGCATACTGAGGCTGCATACAATAACAAACAATAAGAACCAGTGTAACAAACAAATATCCTTACATAACAAATGTTACACATGAAGCACCCATTAGCATGTTATAAAGATAACTCATATGTCAAAAGTGTGTCTAACTTGATAATGGAAAGTGTTAAGTACAAAATGAAACAATATCACTGTAGTGGATGAATGTGGATGACACTAGTATGTAGTTTATCAAGCATCAATTTTGTATGTAGAAGATTTGTATCTTCAATCACAACTAAAAAATGACATGAATGTGCATGTGTGTATGGTAAAGACAATGACATACAATAGATCTATCTAACATGTGTAGTAAAGTGGATATGTAATAGCAAGTGCAAGAAAGAGTAAATGCAACCATAAAATGTAGTATGTTATGGATGGATTGAATGGAATGCAGAGTGAATGATAGGAGTTGCATGCCCCCGAGTGAATAGAGATTTATGCAAAGAGGTTCATTTAGTGTTTCCCCTTAGTAGTAAAGAATCATTCGTAAACAAGATTGCATCATCGAGAAATGGTTGAATTGTGTGTTGTGTGTAGTACGTTGTGGTGAATGTGTATGTGTGTGCGATGATATGCGACCTAGAGATGATGTATGAAGACATGTGATGATTTATCCTAAAGTGTATATCAAGATGAGATGATTTAAAGAGGAAATGATGTAGCCTAAATTTTATATCACTATTATATGAATAGAAGGAGTGGTGATGTAGCCTAAAGCATATACTACTACAAAATGATGATATAGGTGACAATTTAGCCTATAGAATATGTCACTAACCTAGTAATGTTGCATGATACAAGGTCGAATGATGAAATGCAAAAAGGTGATAAGGTCCACTTGATTTGTAAACCCTCGGTAGTTGATTATGGACCGAGGAACTAGAGTGTGTTATAGATTAGTTAGTACAACGTGTACTAGTAGATGTGTGTAGTATATGCAATGATGAGAGATGACCATTTTAAGTGTAACAATGCATAGTATGTATGTAGTGTGAGATTGCACTATGTGGGGTTCATGTGTAGAGTATGCCCTACGAATTCAAGTGTGAAATTTAGCACAAGAGTGTGTCATTGAGTAATGAAAATACTAACATGTAGATAAATATTCTATGTTATGAGGTTGATGTATGATAATGTGAAAATGAGAGATGTGTTGATGTTAAGATGGCGGAGGAGCAAGTGAATGATATTCCTCATAAGTCCTGTAATCAATGGGAGTTTAGTCAAAAGACACAGATTGGATCAATGTAAGGAGTAGTTACCTTAAAAAAAGTGATGGGACATTGAGGTGATAGAGGAGTGTGACCATCGAATGGTTCATCATCATAGTAAGCTTCATCGGGTCATATTCACCATCATAGGTATGCTCTACGAGAAAATGGTGGAACTACAAGTTTAACTATAAGAGGTGGTTGTTGATCATGACACGGTGATTTCGTGGATACCTTGAAAGGAGGAGTTAGACCAACATTAAGATGAATTTATTTATTTTTATTCGATAACGTTGTATATGACTTATTAGGAGTAGGTGATGGAAAAAAAAACCTTGAGAGAAGATTGCATAGCTGGAATGGGTTGAATAGGTGACGCTTGACTAACCAAAGAAGGAACATGAGAAGTTGTAGTGTGATGCTCATTACGTGTAGAAGGAGTAGTTTTAGAAGCCCATTTGGGTCTATTAATTATAGGTGGTAATGTAACACAATGTTGTCCAATAGATGAGATAAAGCCCTAAAGTTCAAGATGTTTGATTTTGCGGTGTAAATCGTAATATTCATTATCATTATGTCCATTGATTTGATGATAATTGTAATATAGACACCCTTGATATTTTTCTTCGATAAGGAGGATAATAATGAGTAGGTGGTAAAGTGATTAATTGACGATTAAGGATCTCATTAAGAAGGTCATGTTGCTTAGTATTGTGATCAAAGATGAGAGGCTCTAGTAATGGTATGACTTGAGGATCACTAATATGAGCACATGTAGTAGACATAGAATGAGAATGAGATGGAGAAGGAGAAAAAACATGATCCTGAGAAGCATCCTTAAGATGTTAGATTTCAGATTTGAGAGATATAATTATGGATTTTATAGCCTTAAAGTTGACTTGAAATAAAGAATGTAAGGTTTAGAGTGATTCCAAAGCATGGATTAACTAGATGTAGGATCTTGAGGACTAGGATCGTGAAATCAACGATTGAATATAAGACTGATTTTTTGTGTGTGGGTATCTTTATGAAGATATGTGGTGTCTAGAGATTTTTGAGAACAAGCTGGCAATTGGTATGAATCTTAAGTAAATCAAATAAAAAAACTTGCACAACTTTGGGAGCCATGATAGAGGAAAAATGAGGATCTTAAGCATGAAAGCACCTTGGTTCACAAAAATGATTAAACTAAAATGTAAAATGGGGGTCAAATCTAGTTTAATATAATGATACATAAAGCAATAAATAAATAAAATAATATATTATAAATAGACCCAATCCACTAAGTAAATGAAATGTAAAACCCTAATGTGCAGAAGGGTTAACAAAAGCCTTAGTTGATTCGTAGATATATCGGGACTGTGTTACGGTGAATACTAGATGCATAGGAGGAGAAAGCAGAGACACACATGAGCCTAAGAAAGTACAAATCCAAGTTTACTGAGTAGACTTGGGCACCTAGAAAGGGATGGGGGCACTTGGGGTACCACTGGTCTTATATCTAGGCACCCTAGTCTGCATAAATGACCAGGGAACCTCCTCAAAAGTGTTGTTGATTGATTTCATGCCTTCACTTCCTATCATGTGAATGTCACTAAACTACGTTGGATGTCGGTGTAAATCGAAATGGAGGATACACCTACAAAACCCTAGAAAAGAATCAAAACCCTAAAAAAATATGCATATTAAAGGGTTAGGTTGTCCTCGACGGCCACAATATTTGGCTTATAACAAATAATCTCACTACATATCAGACCCAATGTAGCTCTAGGTATGTGTGTGCAAATTGTGCCCTCGGGTTTTCTTGTTCTAATCATACTTTGTGAAGTAACAAGCAAATAAATAGATGTAGAATGTAGTAAATGTGTGCATAGAAACAATATACTCCCCTCCTATGAAGTGTGATGTAGATGAACCGACATTATGTGTCTTATGATGGAGCTAGATAGATAAAAATGTAGCTTTAGATGGATTTGATGGATGCAACTCTAGATGGTGATAGTAGATGCTTAATGTTTAGTCCCTAATTATGGTCTCATAACTTTATATTTATATGCTTATCTTGTTCTAATTTTGTAATCAACCCTGAAAAGGATGACCACTAAAAATATGAAAAGCTCAAACATTTAGAATGTTCCCAAAAGATAAGAGTAAATGACAATGAGGATCATGGCTCCCAAAATGGGATTAGAGCACCTAAGGCAGCCCGCCTGGCCTGGGCACCCGATCGAGAGATAGGATTAATGTAAAAAAAAATTTAGGAAAGTACATGATAAAGGTTGGAAGTGATGATAGAAAGAAAAGTAAAATGGCCAAAGGATAAGGGTTAATTAGTAATCATTTCACTCCATAACCATATAAATAGTAGTATGAAACCTAGACTAAATAATGACTCAAAGTGCATGATTTAGTGACTACACTACCGATATAGTATTAGGGGGTGTTCATTTATTTTCTCTTTGTTTGAGACTTCTTTCTTTATGCAAATTTCATTGTTTTCTGTAACTACCACAACTTTACTTTCTGCACTAATGGATCTAAGTACAATTAACCCACTTACACATCTTAACTACTAGGAATGGAAATAAAAAATTACCATTGTACCTAGGAGTAAAGGGTTATACAATATCACAATGGGGTTGGCGATCCTAGTGAAGATGCGAGAAAAAGTTAAGTGATTTAATAAGTGTGATGAATCTTTTGGTATCATGTGACTTTAGGTGTCTCCTAAAGCGCTCTTTCACATAGAGTCATCCAAATCTCCCAACCAGGTATGGACAACCTTATAAACCTTGTTTGGAAAATTTGACACTATGAGGGGTCATGAGCTATAAATAGAACTTATCAACTTAAGTCCTAGAAAATTTGACACTTAGGAATATTTATTTACCAAGTATCATGTTTTTACTATTACTGATTGAAGGAATTTGGAACAAAAGGAAGGATGAAAAACTAGTTGTTTCAAAGTGATTTCCAAACAAGGTCCTGACTACATTATCTTTGTCTCTACATTTTATGCTACCAAAAAGGCTCTTGAGCCACATCATCTATGCCATATTTAGATGACTTTATTTCTGATTTGAATAAGGAGCATGACAATTTAATCCAAATGGGCACCTTGAAGTCCTCCAAACATCAATCCCTCATTGTCATGAATAGAAAATAGAAAGTCTCTAGAAACCAAGAGAAGGAACAAAATAGAAAGGATCTAGAGAAAAACAGAAAGAATAAAGATCTATTACCTCTTCCAATATTACCACTAAAACCTCCATTTCAAATGGGAAACCTAAGAAGGAAAATTTTAAGTGTGCTCTATTAAAAGAAACTAGGGAACGATGAGCATAACTATATGAAGAAGTAGATTGACCTCCTTAGTCATCTCCTTGAGAAGATCAGCATAGGGGTGCCTAATTCTATTAAACAATCTTCATTAACCCAAGAATATACTGAGCAAAAGGAAAAGGTAAAGAAAAACCTAATGGAAAGGCACTAGTTGCATTTGCATCCTCATCTACCCATTTTTGGGTTATCGACTTTGGTGCTTCACACCACATGGGTTCATCATAGGTTGAGTTTTCTTCCTTAGATCCTGTGCAACATGTCTTCTATCACTTTGAGTTATGATACTCTAGCCACGACTTTAATGAGAGGGTTTGTTGAAGTTGAAGGTGGAACATTCAAAAAAATTCTCGGTTACCTTCACTTTCAACTATTCTCTTGTCATTATATCAGATGACTCATATAGAAGGGTATGAGAGTCATATTTGATCCAGATTAAATTGATATCGGGGTGTTTCATAGTGACACTACGAGTATCAATGGGAAGGGAAAATCACCATGCTATGTTATATACCCTATTACACTTTGTAGCTGATATTTCCCTTCCGCATTGCTCACATATTCAAATGGAGTTATCAGATTATGGAAAGAGAAGTTTGGCCATCTTAATTATCGCTACCTTGAGTAGCTCATCAAGATGACATGGCTACGGGATTTCCTATATTTTTTTTTCTCAAATGGACTTTGTAAGCGTTGTGCTCTTAGAAAACACCCTAAAGAGAAATGTGACAAAGGAAAAGCTTGGAGAGCTTCAAAAAAATTAGAGTTGATTCAAAGTGATGTCATAAGGGATTTTCCCTATCCTTCTTTAACCGGGTCTAGATATGGTTTCATCTTCATAGATGATTTTTCCATATATACATGGTTCTACTTAGGAAAATTTTTGAAGTGTTTGATTACATTTGGGACTTTGAGGAACTTGGTGAGAAACAATCTGGGAAAACCATCGAATTTCTTCAAACAGATAATGAGGGGAGCATGTTAGAAACAAAATTGAGTATTTTTACATCACATAGGGTATTTATCTATAGTGGATAGTGCCTACAACCCTTAGAATAATGGTGTGAAGAAACATAAAATATGGTCCTTGAAAGAGATGGTAACCTATATGATCCACTCTAAATATTTAACTCCACATTTTGGGTAGAAGCCATCAATTGTGTGTGTTATATACATAAATGGGTTCCCCACATAGATTTGATTGGTATAACTCCCTTTGAAGCTTGGTTCAATAGGAAAATAGTAGTTAAACACTTCAGTGGTCTTCGGATCACCAACAATAACATGTATCCCAAAAAAATAATACAAGGCAAAGGATCATCAATCTAAAACTCGCATATTTATTGTGAATTACGATGGGATTAAGGGATATAGACTTATACATCCTACTAATCATAATTTTTCATCAAGAGAAGTGTTAAGCTTCAATAGATCCCACCTGACTCTTTACTTGATGATTCTCCATCTAATTTGGCTTCACTCATTTTTATGAGAAGTTTGAGGATTCAAATCATGCATAGCAGTTCACTTGGAAGGTTCTTCTAGTTCTAACGACAAGTAGAATAATGAGGATCCATCATCATCCACTTCTAGATATATTTCATAAGATGAGGATTCGGCACATGACTCACCCACTTTGGGTCCTCTTTAAGCTAGGAAGAAGCTTCAAAGTACAAGTACTTGGGAAGGGGATTCAGAGGATGACAGATGTACTCAAGAAGACTATCATAGTAGGCCATGTTCCTTCTATGCTTCAATGACATATCCACATACATTATGAGAGGCATCAAGAATACCTGAGTGGGATAGTGTTATGTATGAGGAATATAATTTCTTAATCAAAAATCACTATTGGAATTCAACTTCACTTCTTAAGGGAAGGAATATTGTTTGATGTCAATGGATATATCAAACCAAATTTTCAGCAAATGGTTCGAGTTGATAAGTTCAAGGCTCACTTTGTACCCAAAGGTTTCTCAAAAGTAGTTGGCATAAACACTCAGAGACCTTTTCACCCGTAAAAAGATGAATTCAATTAGAATCACACTTTATTTAGTCACATGATACATGGTTCGAGTGTGCACCAAGTATATATGAAGAGTATTTTTATTCATAGAGAACTTCAGGAGGAGATATATATGGATCAACCACCTCATTCTTTTTAAGATCCATGCTTAGTTTACAAACTTAGGAAATCCATCTATGGCCTTAAGCATTCCCCTTAGGATTGGCATGCCAAGATGGATTCCTTCCTCCTAGATTTTGGTTTCACTTGGTGTCATTCTTATCCCAATGTATATTTATTATTGTGGGATGATTCATTACTAATACGATACTTTATGTTGATGACCTTTTGATCACTAGGAGTACTTCATCGAATTTATCAACAAAGTGAAGATAGCTCTTAAGGATAGATAATCTATGATTGACTTAGGTTTACTACATTACTTCTCATGGCATTGAGATCACATAGTCCGATTCAGGATTTTACTTGCACATCCCAAGTACTCACTTTATCTTCCGGCTAGGTTTCACATGGTTGGATCGCAAAGCCATCTTTGACTTCATTCTTATATGGATTCAAGCTTGAGGTTGACTTTTCCACACCCTTTTTCGATGTTACTTTGTATTAAAAACTTGTTGGTAGTGTTATTTACTTAACTCACACCATGATTAACAAAACATACTGACCTAATATTGGACTATAGGGTATTAATGTTAATCTAACTAGGAGGACTAAAATGTTGTAATAAAAGGACTAAAATAATATAGAATAAATGTAATTAATTACTCTAAGTGAAATAAAACCCTAAATGTGCAAGTAAAGGAGGAATGATGACTTAGTTGATTACATGTGACTATCACACAGTGTCGCGAGATCTAGAAATTTAATCTAGAAGTGTGAAGACCACTCAAAAAGTCCCGGAGACTAGATCCGAAGGATCCGAACTTTCACTGTGGCACCCTAAGGTGAGCCTTGGTATGCAATTTAGGCACCCCGATCTTTGTAGGTGCTCGAAAACTAAATTTTGCAAGGTCGTGAGGTGTTACCTAACACTTCATGTATCCTGTCACATTGGATTAGTCGTGTGAGTTGAATAATAATCTGCAATATAACAAGAAGTATCAAACCCTAGGGAAAATAAAAGATGTAAATGAATGGGTTGGAATAACCTCATCTGCCAAACTAGTGGTCTTTGTTAAGGTAGAATCACAACACCCCAAATGGCCTCACGGTGTGAGTGGGGAATTCGGTGTGATTTCACAACATTGGGCCATCTCTCAAGCTGTGGAACTTCGTAAACTTGAGATGGACCTCAAGAGAAGGTTGGTTCCTTCTCCTAAACTACTGCCACAAGTTATTCTAGTGCAAGCAAAATATCTAATCCTAATCTAACCTTCCAAGGTACCTGGAGAGAGATTGCATGAAAAACAAATCCTACACTAAAACAAAGGATACACCGTAAAAGGAGATTGTTGGCCACAATCTCACCGCCTAAAGTGGAGAGATATGAGCAAATGAGAGGATGGACAAATGCATCACAAACCAAAGATAGATTCAAATAGAACACCACTTAAAACCCATTAAACATGGCTCCCAAAACCTATAATAGACACAAGAAGTGCACAGTTTACCCTCGCAACGATGAGAGGTGAGAAGAGACGATAAAATAAGAAAAGATGGACAAAATGCATCATGAAACAAATTTTATTACTCTAAGAGTTCACATGGAACATCATCGGTGGGCAAGAGGCAAAAAGTGCCATTACAGAGCTAAGAGAGGAGGCTTAGACTCCACATTCTATTGTAAGGAAGAAAGAGAGAAAGGGGGCGTGGGAGGGAAAATATGACCAACTTTTAGAAATATGACCCTCCTTTACAATATATAGTAAGAAAGAGAGAAGAAGAGAGGAAGAATCGAATCCCGCTTCAACCACCCCACTATATGCATTGAATTCACCTACAATAGTGATGGGATTCACTGCAAGACCCATGCCCCCATGCGTTATTCCTTGTTGGGAAAGAAAGAGGCCCATTCTTCATTATGGCGATAGGTGAGACTAGAAAGCCTCGAAATGGAGGACCATATCATGATGGTGGTGGGTGAGAAGTCGATGTCGAAAGCTTTCCAAAACTTCCTCTCCCGATCAAATTTGAGTTCCTAGTTAAAATATATGGGTGTCTCGAAGGTCTTCGGGTTTGGAGTCTATTCACATAGATCCACGTCGAGCCCCACGCTTTTAAGATTTTTCCCCTACTTTTTGCTCTTAAAGTTGTTACCGATGAGACACATGGTGTCGTGCATGAGCCTACTCCATCTCCTTTTTATTCTACCTAAGCCCTTCCTATCGCCAAAGACACTATGCCTAACCGAGACATGTGGAAGCTTAGCACATGTTTGGGACCTACCTCTAGAGTTTCCCTTTCAAGTTGTGTGGACAAGGCACATGGAGGCTTCATTAACACTGCTATATCTAGCCAATTCAACAGCCAGGTATTCTTCCTTTTTGACTTCTAGCCACATGGTGAGCTTGTGTTTGATTAGGAATCATCTTTGGATTCACCCTTTGAAGTCGCGCCAACGAGGAATGCAAAGCACCTTCTATAGGCCCCTTTATACTTAGCTGATTTGGGTCTAAAAGGAATACTACCTTTACGGGTGGGACCCTTGTAACCGACCCCCCAAATTATGACAGTGGGATATGTGGCATCATCCACAGGGCCGCCCCTCCATTTCCTTGTGTTTGACTTAGTCCATACATTTGGTGCGGGTAAAATATTTGACTCGAGACACATGGGGGGTTGTGCATGTTTGGGCCTACATTTTGGGTCATGCCCTTAAAGTTAAATTGTTGGGACACATAGCTCCTCCCATCATCCTTGGAATTTTCAATGGTTGGCTCTATCTCCCTTGTTGACTTTAACCATGTGGCGAGTTGGCACTCGTTTGGGGATCGCCCTTTAAACCCAACCTTGGTGTTGTGTCGATGAAACACGTGGAACCCTTCGTGCCTGCTACTTTTCAATGGCCAATGAGATCCTTTTCAAACTTGAGACACGTGGTGTGCTAGCACTCTTTTGAAACTACCCCCATAATTTCCCTGAAGTTGCGCGAAAAAGAGGCACGTAGGGCCTCGCCGATGGTTGGACACTTAGCGTCGTTCACGGCCCTATTATGTGCTAAGATCCATGTGGAGGATCTGCGCTCGTTTGAGGTATCTATTTTGATGCACCTTTTGGTATTACGTCGAGTTGACATGGCACCCCCTTGCGAGTTTGTTTTTGGCTCTAATTCGAATCGTGTGAGAAGTCGGAAATCTTTGAGTCTTTCTCCAATTTTCTTGTTGATCCTTTGGCTTCCTTTGTGTCATTCGGTCACATATTTGACCCTTCTCCTCTATTTACGAGCTCGCCTACCCCTCGATTTGGGATTTGAAATGTGGGCTTGTGCGATGAACCATCCCCTTGATTATCTCCTGCGTAGGGTTGTGATTGACCAATTTTCCGGGGAAAATTAGGATATGATCTTATTGTTGAGTGTTGCACTACATTTTGGATCGGGATGTAGTTCTACCGAGTGTGTGTGCATATCGTTCCCTAGGTTCTCTTGTTCTTATCCACTTTGTGAAGCAAAGTGAGCAATAATAACTATAGAAAAATGTAAATATCATATGTGCATGGAATAGAATAGAATCCCTCCCCAATGCAATGTGTGTGATGTGTATCTCCTAGCCTTGATGCATGGAACTATGTGGATGCAAGTGATGCAATGGATGTAATTCTACATTGAGTGATAGTAGTATGTGATGTTAGGACCCTCATTATGGTCTTATAACTTTATATTTATAGGGATCTCAAGCTTAATTTCATAATTAATCCTAACAAGGCCAACTGAGAAAAGGATAAGGATGAAAAATGGCTAGAAAGGCCCAAAAAAAAAGAAGCGGGCAAGGATGTGCATGGATCAAGGTGTCAGAGTGGGACAAGGCGCCACCGATTTTTGGGCTAGAATGATGGGGAAATTACGAAATGGATGGATAAGTTCAAGAAAATATCCAGGAATGACAAAATAAAATATAAAATAAAGATGGCCAAAAGGTGGGATTAATTAGTACTTTATTAACTTGAGAACATTTTAAATAGTACTATAAACCAGCCTAAAAAGTGTCTAAAGTGCATAATTTTGTGTCTACATTTTTCCCCACTTTATGTTGGTGAGTGAAAATCTCAGTAACATAATGTAGATAGATATGCATACCTTATATCCATATAGATTGTATAAGAAGACGTGTTGATGGACTAGACTCAAGCGTGGGATGACAAAAAGAAAAAGGTGTAAGAGCATGGATTTGAAGATGAAAAATGTGCATAAAAGTGATGAGAGTGAACGTAGGGTATAATGCATGTGTATTTTTTGATGTGTGTAATGTACCTACATGGTTAGTAAAGGAAAATGATTGTAGAGGTGTCTTGTCATTTCGTTGTCGTTGTTGTTGTTTCCTCCAATCGATCACCGCTTATTTCTCATACAACCAAACCTGTAAGGAGAAAACAATCAAGTAGTCAAATATGTATGTATGTAAAAATGTTGAGTAAAATACGCAAATATAAAATACACGTGACAATAAAAGTGTAAATGGAACATGTAAACTTGATCCATGTCGAAAAATGGTGTAGAAGAATATATTGTACTATCCCGAGTTTTTGGGTGATCTCACGCCACCCTGGCTAGAGAAGTATAGGGAGGAAATATGCTATATCCTCTAAATTTAACCACTTCTACTGAAATGTGTGAATATATCTCTGTAATGTCCTATTTTTTGGGTGATCCGACGCCACTGGATGAAGAAGTGTAGAGAGGCACACCCATTATAACCCCCAAGCATGTAAGCTGCTCCATAAAATTGCAAAGGACACCATGTCTTGTTAAGGCCACTATGTATGGAGTTCATAGATTTGTCTTAAATCACTCGATGTGTGTGACCTAATATAAATACATTGTGTTAGTAGAACCCCACAAAAATCCCACCCCTTTTTGGGGGAACATGCGACATCATTTGGAAGGAGAGCGTGGCCCCAAAAAGAGGACCAACCGCACTCTGACCTGTAGAAATATGCCCTAGAGGGGGAAAGGGAAACGTTTGGTAGATACCAAGGTGTGCACAAAAGGGGATGCCTAGCTAAAACAAGTGTTATTCTGAAAACACATGCATGTAATAAGACAAGTGTAAAATATGCAAACAATGTAGAAACTACCAAGCATAATAGTGTAAACATGCAAGAAAACAAGTAGACCACACAAAGTGGGTTTCAAACATGGGACATCACTCAGGATGTCATAAGACACTCAATGTCATCATGGCCGCAAAAAGAAGACATGTGTGCACACTAGCAAAGGGAAAATCCCGCATACAATGGAAAATAAAGCAAACAAGTAGAAATAAAGAAGTAGTCATAGAAACATGTAATCCCATAAAACAAGTGTTACACATGGAACACCCATTAGCATGTTAGAGCGATAACCAATATGTCAAAACATGTATGGGAAAGTAGTATAAGATGTTAAGTACAAAATGAAATAATAACACCTAGATAAGATGAATGTGCATGCCCCAAGGTGACAAAGTATAGGAAGGGTGGAAGACGAGCATCTATGTTGCATGTAAAGTCCTATATCCGTTAGAAAACTAGACAAAGGCATGAATGCGTATGTGTGTATGATAATGACATATAAGAAATCAATTTAACATGCATAATAAAGTGAGCATGCAAAACACTAGTAAGAAAAAGTAAATGCCCCCAAGACAATGCAAAGTATGTTATGGATGGATGGAATGGAATGCAATGATGAAATGATAGAGCATCGTGTCCCCCGAGTGGATGAAGTTTATTGAGTGAGGATCATTTTGTTTTCCCCCTCAACAGTCAAGAATGAAATGTAAACAAGAGTGCGTCATCGGGAAATGGTCGAGTAGTGTTGGTTGTGTCTAGCACATTGTGATGAATGTGTATATGTAATGGTGATGAGAAAATTTGACATGGGAAGAAGATGTGCATGGACCCTATAACTAAAGCATATACCATGACTTGTTGAATGGAGGAGTGATGATTTAGCCCCAATCATATCTCACTATAGAATTAGTGGATAGTGATGAGACATATGGAATATGTGTGTGGACCCTATAGCTTCAAGCATCACCACGATTTTGGAAATGGAGCAGTGATGAGACATTCTCTTTCAAGAGATACTCAAAAATGGCTTGTGGTCCTCTTTTGTAGCTACAAGTAAAAGAGGAGGCTCAAATAAATTCTTCCGCGCTATTCCCGACACTTAAACATTTTCCTCCCTCTAACACCAATATGCAATTCCATGTCTTACTATCACTACTCAATTTGGTTTTGGGATTTCATTTTTCCTTTCCTTGTACATATAATTGGCTTTTCATCCTCCAAGAATCTACATATATATTCCTACCTTTCTATCCCAAAGACATTTTGTAGTTTCGTGCAATACATATGTGCATCATCCACAATCTAATTCATTTTCATGAATTCCACATCATCTCATTTTTTTCAATCCATCCATCGGGGGCCCATTCTAGCTTCTCATTTATCAATTTTTGATAACAAAGTTTTTTCCTTCAAATTCAACCCTTTTCTCTTCGTCCACTCTTCATTCATCCACACAATCCCTTTCATCATTCACATTGCGCTCCTTATGCGATTTATAATTATTAACTAGCAAATGCATGTGTACAATCTTAAATGTGAACGCGAACTTGATATATGTTATTTGATTTAGAGGGATAATTATTACTTTTGTAGTTGATGTTGATAAGAGGTGTAATTGATTTTGTAAGTGTAGGAATATAGATGAAGCATTACATTTAAAGGTTCTATCTCTACATTTCAAATTTGTTACAAATTCGTAAATATACATTTGCAAATCTTATATCATGAGTGGTAGCGATTTGTGGACTATTTTATTTGAACTAAACATGAATACATTAGAAGGAAACATAAAATATCAATACAATTGTGTAGCATCAATACAGGTGTGTAGCATCAAGATAGAGACAAATTTACTAACAAGTTCCCACACAACTTACACTTGAAAAAGCACCATGCGAATATGCAAGCCCTTCCAATCTTATAGGAAATTTCACATCACAGGATCCCACAATATTTTGGATCTTAAAGTCCGCATATCAGCACCATTTAGATCCTAGCACTGTAACAAATGTCAAATAAAATGCACGCTTCAAATGATTATGTTGTTGATGGAAGCGGATCAAATCCTTCACGGGGGTATTACCTTGAAATGAGTAGGAAACCCTAGCTTTTGGATAGTTCGAGCATACTGCAACACAACACACCTAATGTCAGCACCAACTAATCTAAACACGGTATTATAATAATTCTAAATGTGCGCAAACTAAACTCCAAAATGTTCCTAAGATGGCCAAAAAACTTAGCCGCAATAGAAAATCAACTTCAAAATTTCCTTAGTATTTTTTATATCCATACTTGAAATACTTTCATAAGGTCTTACAGAGACTCTCAAATGAAAGTTGCATTACATGCAACATTCATGTGACATGCCTAAAAAAAGTGAATTGGTCTATAGATAAACGTTTTGGCTATATCTATATTTGTGGAGGAAACCTTGAAATAATTACTTCCGAAAAACCATTTTGGCAATGGCTTCATCAACGCCAAATGCATTTTCTTGAAAGTTACTAAGGCCTTTTCAAAAAAACCATTTTCTGCATATTCTACATTCATTATATGTCATAAGACTACATCTCATCAAAACATTCTATTGAATAGTTCACGTGACCCTATTCTAAAGCTTCCATTTTTGTACAAGGTGAGAGGACATTGACCACGGTTGTAGGGTTTGGCCTTATACCTGCTAAATGTGATTTCTAGAAAGGTTCCAAGGCCTTTCCAACGATCCCATTTTATTCATATCCTGTGAGAAATACAATCCACAAGGCCACATTTCTTACATGTATTTAGTCAAACAGTTTGCATGGCATTTGCATGCTTCCACATATTGCATATATTTCAACGGGAGCACAAACAACTACATCTGGTTGTAAATTATCCTTGGGTAGTGACACTACATATGTAAAAACAGAAGATATGACTCCAAAGAAAATGTATTTAGGTACAAAAACTAATGATCACTTTGTGAGACAGACGATTCGATGAACAGATGGGGCAGGTAAATTGTTGAGGAAATCTCTCAACTTCTCAGTATCTTAAGAAAATGAAGATTTTGTCGAGGGTAAGAAGAGTGCCATGAAATATCATGTTTTTAGAAGTATGAAGGAAAACAACGAATCCAAGAAGCAGATCGATCGTGGGAGCTTACTTGTTGAAGCCAAATCAGCACAAAATGTACATGAAAGTAAATTTCTGTTGTATTTGAGTTGGCCTACTCTTAAAAGAGAGGTCACAAGTTTAAATATTAATACACGTTATATTCGAAAGGAAGAGCATAGTGAAGGAGAAGTATGATTACTTCTCCCTTGAATATGATCTGATGAAAGAGAAAAATGAAGACGCTACTGAATCTATGAAAAGAATGAATTCATGTCCATGATTCTTCTCTTCACTAACCAATAATTTCATTGAAGAGTATGCAAAAGAATGTATTTAAGTTGGCCTATGCTTAAAAGAGAAGTCACAAGTTTAAATTTTATAGGAAATAAGGTATGTAAGCCTTGAGTAGAGTATGTATGCTTTATATTTGAAAGACAAAGCATACTGAAGGAGTATGTTTACTTCTCCTTCAGAGGTGCCTGAATATGACTTGAAGAAAGAGAAGAATAAAGTCACTACTGAATCTTATTTGCAAGCAAGAAAAGAATGAACACATCATTACTGAATTTATGATTCTTCACTTCACTGAACAAGAATTTCTGTAATGAAATCCAAAATGTCATGGAAGATGAATCCAAAGTAATAACAATCGCTCAAATCCACAACAAGCTTACTAACATCTATTAAATTTCTTGCAGTGTTTTTGGTTTTTTAATTTTTCCGTGGCGTTTACAAGAAAAGGAGGGATTCCGCAAATTTATACTGTCAATTCGATAGTCAATTGTTAACAACTTTCACATCTTCACTGTATATCGCGGGTCTGATATCAACATTCTTTGCATCCGGAATAACCAAGAGGTACGGCCGGAAAATCTCCATGTTGACGGGGGGTTTCAGTTTCTTGGTCGGTTTTGCGCTGAATCGAGCCGCCTCGAACATCGAAATGCTTATTATTGGCCGTATTATGCTCGGGATCCGTGTTGGATTCGCCAACTAGGTGAGAATTTGAGACAACAAAGCCAGCAAAAAAAACGAGGAAAAAAAAAATAAAAAAGTTAATCGCATTAAAAACGTCGAGACGGCCGTCAAGACGTCAAATTTAATTTAGGCGTATAAATATGTATTTTTCAATCAAAAACAATTAGAACCCGTAGGTTTTAATTTTGACAACTCCTAATACGTTTTTCATGTTTCATAGCTGGGGGATGGGTCTAATTTGGATAGGCTACTTGTCGAAAGAAGCGGACTACTTACCGCAGGGTACCCTTCTTTGTTCCAGTTATTCTATGTATGTCGACATCTGTCCTTGCGGAGGAATTGCCTATCCAAGTCCAACAAACACATTCCTCAACATAGCTTGTTATCGGTAACTAGCTGCCTGGTGTTTACAGGGGAGGAGATGACCGGGAAGGTTAAAGTTCGAGTGATGAAGGGAACGGATTTAGTGAATCAAGACTATATCGGTGCTAGCGATCCGTATGTCAAACTTACGCTTGGTCCTAATGTAAGTAATCTTTCAATCTTGTGCCTCTGTTGCTTGCAGGCCCAGGAAATAATACGCTTGCTAATTTTGTCACAGGAGAAGCGCACTAAAACAGTGGACGATGACCTCAATCCAGTTTGGAATGAAGAGTTTGAATTCCCCATAACACGTGATAGTTGCTTACTCAAACTGGTAGCGCCTTCGAATCTAAAGCTTCTAAAATAAGCAAACATTTTGTGGGTCATATAGATCGGTTTTAATGTTTGAAATAAGAAAAACAAACCCAATTCATTTGGATTATAAAATTTCTAATTGATCTGTATTATAATTTTTAGAAATTTCTGATAGTCTTACATAAGCGTAAGTTTCCTGTGAACACCCATTCATCGGAATAATGTTAATGTGGTTAAGAACAGGAAGTGTGGGACGAGGATATGTGGCCGGCAAGAGATGATGAAATGGGAGTTGCTGAAATCGATTTGAAACCTCTGATAGAGAAAGAAGCAGAACACAAAAGGGTGTTGTTTCCTTCCAGTGAAAACTGTCTGTACAAAGACAGCTACATCATCCAGCGTAAAGATGGGAAGACGGTGCAGGAGGCATGGCTGAGGCTTCGTAATGTTGAGACAGGTCTCTTGACCTTGCGATTCGAATGGCCCGTGTAGGCAGGCTACTATGCCCAGAATTTGCAGACACAATGTTGAATTCTCTGCCCAATTTTATTTTTGTATTATTGATTTCAAGATTAAGTTTCCACTTCCAGGCTTAGGAGAAAATTCTCAATTGAATTACTGTAATCGACGGGTGGGTGCCACGTCTTGCATATGGGACATCCACCTCTTAACTTCCTACGGAATCCACACAATTATTAAATGAACCATCCCACCCACAACCAAGCCTCGAAATTGACAGTCTCTTGTCCATTTTGTAATGATTGTTCCAACATGAAAAAGCAGTACTATATAGGTATATTATGTGTGTATATATATATGTTGGATATTGAACAAAGTTTATAAGAAGTAGCTAAAAGTTTCTATTAAAGCCAAAAAAATGTTGCAAAGTACATTGGAAGGGATGTTAAATAATAGTTAGTTGTGTAATAATCGAATACAAATGCAAGTGAGACATGTAAGTTTGCTAACACTCACTCTTGAGAATGTAGTGAATGTGAAGTGTTGATGTCAAAGTAGATTTAAAGAACCACTCAGTGCTTTAACATATTAGCTCTCCAAGAAACATAAATGAGACAAAATATGCAAGCAAATATAAACGAACCTTAAATGGCTAGGGTACATTGTAGAGTGCTTTATTACCTCAAAGAGTTTGAGAGCATCATTGTCAGAGCTATTTTGTGCATATCCTACAATTATGGCATTCCATGAGACCGCATCTGTTTGAGGCATTTTGCAAACAAAAATCCACTTTCCATTATACTTTGATGGATGTTCATACCTTGTGTTAAGGCTCCCATATTGGTATAGAAAGGGAGTATGCTGACAAAGGTTGTGGAGGCTGGGTTTGCACTTGTCAAATGCATTCACCTAAAATTTTTGAAGGCATTTTCAACAAACCCATTTTATGCATATCCTGCAATCATTTAAGTCCATGAGATCACATCTCATTGAGGCATTTTATCATACAGTTCACATGCCTTGTGTATGCTAACATAATGTACAGGGGAAAATAACATCCAGAATAACCAGAGTCCAACACTTCAATGGCAAAATAACATGTCATATTTGTTGAGTACTATTGCACATGACAATGATGAGCTGGCGTATAAGGAGATTGCAGCAAATCCCTGACAGAATAGTATACCAAAATGATACTTGTAGCCTATTTTCGAGACACAACTTCTTGAGCAAGAAGGGAAGAGGCAGTAAGATGAGCACACAAAACATTTAATTATGCATTCATATCTCAAGTGTTGACTGCAGAGGAGCCTTCCAATTTTGAGGCAAGTGAGGTGCAAAGGGGAGACTTGCAAATGGATTAAGAAATCAAACCAATTCACAGGAATATACTTGGATGAGGACAAAATTATCAGAAGGAAAGGAAGCTATTAGGTGTAGATGGATCTAAAATACTAAGTGTGAATCAAAAGGGGAACCTTGCCATCGAATGCCAGATGAGTGGCTAAAGTACACAAGCGAAAAAAGAATTGGTTATGCAAAAACCTTAACACCTGTGGCTAAAGTGATCACCCTCTGATGTGTCCTTGCTTTGTTTTCCTAGTTTAAGTAAAATGTCCATCATCTGTATGTCAAGAATGCTTTGGTTAATGATGAATTGACTTGGGAAGTCTATATGGAGTAGCCATGTGGATATGCAAAAGAGAAAAAAACATCTATTGTGCTGCCTCAAAAAGGTGTTGTATAGATTGAAGCATGCTTCTAGAGCTTGCTATGTTATGATTGATGACTATTTCTTGCATAGGATGGGTTTCAGAAGTCTTCAAAAAATTCAAATTTGTTCTTTTTTAAATTTATGTAAAAAATAATGATAAACATCCCCTCAACACATAACGAATCCTATCATTGACGAAGGCACATGCCCCACATGTCACTTTGGAAAAATGATTGGAGTCCAAATATAAATGTAACAATCAAAAGCAAACAACATGAAAGCACTCTACAATAATTTTTTAATCCATAACATGCAATAAACAAAATAAATGAATAAATACTTCAATCAATATTGAAACCCACCTAAAATTTGTTTAGAGACAACACTCTCTTCTTTACTGTGGGAGAATGAGAATCACAAATACCCTACAAAAAGTGAAAAAAGAAGTTAATAAAACTAAATATATCTATACTTATTCAATTAGTTACATAAAAAACAACCCTATTTTTGACGAGATTATAAATTGATCAATGAATAGTTGAGCACCAATTTTCAAAGGTACAAATTAATATAGAGGTAATTTTACAATATTTTAAATGAATTATATATGCAATGCAATTCAAAACACTTCTAGAACATAAACAAGGGCACATTTAATACACTGAAGATGAACTCCATGAAGTTTTTGGAACATGGACAACAAAGAGGTGGTGGGGGTGGGGGGAAGATGAAAAAGTGACCAAGTAATAAGATTTAGACAAATTTGTGTACACTTGATATCTATTTGTATCTGAGCTTGATAGGTGAAGGTCCTTAATAATGTCATGTTTCTACTGAGCTACCTTGATTTAACACTAGTCCATAGTTGTTGCTCCTTTAAAGTTGTACATAACTATAGTTGTTTCTTCTGCCAGTATATAACTGTAGCTATACAAATTGAGTGATGAAATGGATACTATCAGATGCGTCTATCTACATATTCTAGCTCTGCATGTTTCTATGCAAATCAAACAATTTGTTTGAGTAGGAGAAGCTTCGAAATGCTTGGTGAGATCAAGATAGATATACAATAAAATATCCAATATCAAAAAGGGTTGTAAAGTTTGTAAGATTGATAATTTTCATGGCAACCCCTGATTCCATAGACTGTTTTCTAGATTGTAGATGTTATTAAAATCTTATCTTTCTTTCATTCATTCCATACCAGCAAAACAAAGGTATAATTGTTTTTGCATTATATAGATACTTAAGCTCATTCTCAATATTTATTTCTTTAGCATTCTAATTCACTTATCCAAAAATGTTTGAAGACAACTAAACATAATACAAATTATTGAAGGAAAAACCTACTAAAACCCCTTGTGATTGACAAAAGGGGGTAAATTATGAGGGGCATGTTGTTAAGTTGATAGATGTCTAAAACCAGTGGTATTTGTACCAAAGCAATTTGTATGGTTGATCCATACACATGAATATTGAATGTACATCTTTCAAGAAAACAATTATCTCAAGTTGTGCCTAAATTGAAAGGGAGGAATGTAAAAATCCAGAAATGAGCAATGATGTTAAAATATCCTATAAGAAGAACTTTTAACATCCAAGGCTAGTTGCACTTTTATTCGAGTACTAACAAAATTAAAAATGGTTACAAATTTCACTTTAATCCCCAACTACTATCATTCTTGACTTCACATAATTAACAAATACAAAGTGTACAAGATTTCCACACTCACAAATCAGATATGACGCATAATCGTTATTGTTGACCACAATTTATTTCTATAAAAAAACTTGAAATCTGCCATTACTCATTTTGATAACATACATCCAACCTGATGTGCTCTTTAATAGTAACTGTGTAGAGAAGCAAAGTAACAATAGATTCACAACAGTCTATAACAACAATGATCAAAACAATATAAGAAATTAACAACAATGCATTGCAATAGCACTTGTGATGATACCCTTTCAAAATCATAATTAACTTAAGTAAACGTGTTCGGAAGCATAATCTACTCAGTTCACTTGGTGCTCAGCTCTATACTAATTGCACCCAAAGTACTCCCTATGTGTCCTACACTATCCCCAACATCCCTTCTCACACAAAAAAATGGACATATTTTGGTCTGTATCCCAGCAGAGTGGGATAACATTGTTGTTGTTGTTGTGTGTTCACCACTGCGAGTGCCATCTTCTGTGTTGAGCTAAGGGCCTTGCTAAGCTGGGTCGAGTTGAGGTTATGCTTTATGCAGATTTTTCCTGTACTGATGCACCTTTAAACTCTTGTTGTTTTCCCAACCCTTGCTTGTTTGTGGTCCTGCTGACCTGGAAGTAATAGGATTCAAGCCCCCTCCTTAAACCCCTTTAGATGTGGCATTTGTGTAATATCAATTGTATGTGGCATAGTAAATTGTAATTTAGCTACAAGGTGATTTTTTAACTTCTACAATTCCAGTTTAAAATTCATATCCATTATATGACAAAAGTAAAAACCCTGATTTCTTTGACTTCCATATTTCAATGTGCAAATCATCTGCCAATTTCTCATAAGCCTTATGTGATTTAGCATCTTGTTTCAACAACCCAGTTTGTCTAGCAATAATGGTTTCTTCTACTTGCTTTACTTGCAACAACCCTGTAACTTGTTACTTTTGTATTTCCAATTCAAACTAACTGTATGTTTGCTTCTTTTAGTTGTTTTTCTATTTCTTCATGTACCAGTTTCTTCTATACCAAATTTAAGAATTCATGGATTTGTTTCACCGCCGCATACAAAGTATGCAGTTTATGAAATGTTGTCAATGTGCAAATCATCTGCCAATTTCTCATAAGCCTTATGTGATTTAGCATCTTGTTTCAACAACCCAATTTGTCTAGCAATAATGGTTTCTTCTACTTGCTTTACTTGCAACAACCCTGTAACTTGTTACTTTTGTATTTCCAATTCGAACTAACTGTATGTTTGCTTCTTTTCATTGTTTTTCTATTTCTTCATGTACCAGTTTCTTCTATACCAAATTTAAGAATTCATGGATTTTTGTTTCATACAAAATACAAAGTATGCTACAAAGTATGCAAATCATTTGCCAATTTTTTATGAAATGCATCTTGTTTCAACAACATTTATATCTTCATTATCATAATTTGATTGAGTGACTAGTGGAATGTCTTGAAATTTTCTCAACAAGTATACATGTAAAGCTAAAAAGTTGTGTGACAAATCCTGAAGTCTTTATTAGATCATGTAAAACTAAAAATTTGTGTGACAAATAAGTCTTTATTAGATGAACCACAGATGACACAATTTCCTTTACACTCAACCACTGGAATGCCTAGAACTTTTCTCAATAGGTATACAGGTAAATCTAAAAAGTTGTGTGACAAATCCTGAAGTCTTTATTAGATCCCTGTGTAAGTCATTCCACAGATGACACAATTTCCTTTACATCCCCCCTCTTTCCATATTGTCTAGACTCAACTGCTATCTTCAATCTTATAACACAATTTACAACTTCATCCACTATGTGTTGTTGTGGCTCTTTTTCAATTATCTGATGGATGGTGATATAGGTTCCAAAATGACATCTCATAATTCCTTTCGGTTTCAAATAACTGAGCCAATGCAAGTTCTATCAACTTCTTGAACATTGGATGGCTCATATATCAAACACGAAACATGTATCATTCTAGTTGTTTCACCCGCCAATGTATACCTGGAAAATTCTGATGCACTTCAGATGGCAAGAGTTGTCGATGTTGATGGTAAATTCCTTTTTGAGGATGTTTTGATAGTCAATTCAGAATTTGATTTTCTGTGGATGTTGTAGGTGTTTTCAACTATTGTGTTTCACTGACTCTTATTGCTTTTTACTAATGGGGTATTCTAATCTTTGTATAATTGTACAGAATACATGAAACTGCAATATGAAGCAATGCCAACAATTCTTCCTACCCTCTTCGCAATTAAATTTATCAACACCAACTTAACCCTAGCTAACAAATTAATTTAGAATAGAAAAGTGTAGGAGAAAGGAAAGCCTAATAGGGGTAAGAAACAACTACTGGTAAGAAGAATTAATGCAAGAAATAAAGAGGAGGCAATCCAACAATACACACGTTGGAGGACACTTGATCAAGGGCTAAGTCTGTGTAGGGTAGTTGAGAAAATATCATCTTGTAACTTTAACCATTTACAAGAAAAAACAAGTCTTCGTTACAATTTCCATGACACTTGAATGGTGTAATATAGAAAATGAATTAAAAAGTTGCAGAAGAAAAAAGGTCATTCAAGGTCCATCATCAGATCTTACAGCTTAAGGTATTTGTGTTTGAAGTGTGAGGAGATATGGTAAAAATGGCTCAAAAGCTAAACATGCACAACACAAAACAAAACCTCATTGACCAAGAACCAAAGCTATAGAACTGGTCATAAGAGGAGGCTAAGAAATATAGTTCTACTGCTACATACAAGTATAAACAAAATTTAAATGCATACCTGCAGAATTCAATTTAACGCAGGGGATTGACTGGAACTTGGAGACCCTAAAGAATGAAATTATAGTGTTAGTGACCAAAAGATTTATTTAAAGGTTAAGGTTAATGCATGCAAAAGCTATAAAACAAAATTTAAAAATAGTAAAACCAAAGCAACATGCAAAATCAAAAACAAAATTGTTAAAAATAGCAAAATAAAAATCATTAAAAATAACATCCACGGTTCAAATTATCAAGTTTTTATTAACTCAAGATGAACATATTTGATGTGAACTTATTATGAGCTACTTTGACTCTACACAAAGAAAAATACACCTAATTGGATAAGTACAATGAAGATTTATCCTCCTAAAATAAAGTGAAAAACATCATTAGGATTTTCATTCCTAAAAAATAGAATTCCGTTGAATTCATTTTTCCGGAAACAAATGATTGACTTGTTAATTTTTGTTTCAGGACTCTCGCCTTCGAACCCCGTTGGTGGGCTCTATAACATGTTGTCACCCCTGTGGACCTCAGTATAATATTAATGGGGGAAAGAACCCCCACCCCGCCCCCATCCTCTTTCGTGAAGTGACCTATAAACCGTGCCGCAAAGGATCCAACATTTAACTAATTTGTTGTCACATATCTAACACCGAGCATCTAGTTTTCCAAATATTCAATAAAATCATGTCTAATGGAATCAACATTAACATTATTTTCAAACCCAATCCAAATAAGGCTTCTAGATCTAATTTATATGATGATCAAACACAGTTGGTAATGCTCTAAAAACAACATACCATTGTTTTTTAGAAAGGAGCAACTCCAAAATAAATGCTTTATGTTTTCGTTAAAAGTTTGCAAAAAGGACATTTTGCTAATTTGGATAGGCATATATTTTTTATATTTCTCCAATTATTAGCTTCGCAATGAAGTGTATTCCATGCCAACCATTGAGAATCAACATCAGCTTTAGATCTTCATATTTGTGCACTCAATCTAACCCAATAATTATGGCTAAATGGGCACTTCCATTTAATATTGAGGCGGGGAGTTAGAGACAATTTGGGGAGGAGTATATATAAATTTGTTTTAAGAGTATATTTTTAAAATTATAAGATGATAACAAATTCCAATATTTGAAGTAATTTCAAGGCATGGAAGTGCATAATTTAATAAAAAATTAGGAGGATTAATGACTGCACAAATATAAGAAAATATTTGATTTTGTTATTCAAGCCAAATCTACCTTTAATACACTACCAAGAAGACCTTTATAATGAGTTGAACTCCCATATTTTACTAAATTTTTTTACCCCTTTCTTGAAAAGAGTTAGTTTTTTTGAAAAATTAATGGGCAAAGGATTCTCATGATATTGGATGAGTTTATTCCACCAAAGTGAAAAAGAATTAAATCTAAAACCATCATATAAAGAGGATCAAAGAAAAATGTGTTATCATGCATTCCAAATGGATTGGATGGGAAATAAGCTCTTATTTGGAAAAATGGTGCAAACAAAATCTTGTCCAACTAGTGAACTACTTGCCATTTTCCTTATGAGGTTGTTTTAATTATATGATGTAGTAAAATTTTCTACAATTCATCACCTTTAACAACTCTAAAGATCCATTTTTCAACTATGATTCCCATACCACCTTTAGATATAGCTCAAATGAAATGAGACCAATAAGAGATCTAAAACTAACATTAATATCCCACTTAGACCAAAGAAATTGGAAAATTCATTTATTCAGATGTTCACACCCTTTTTTAGATGGCATCCAAAAAGAAGAATAGTACATGTGTGTGGGAAGAAAAATTCTATTAGCAACTTGAATTTTTCCAGCTAATATTGATAAACATTTACTACCCCAATTAAATAGTTTTCTTTTGATTCAGTTGGGATACTAACTCTACATATCAGAAAGTGATACTCCCATGCCAAATGGAATGCCAAGATATCGTGATATCTCCATCTGTTTCACATGTTTCAAGTCCTTGGGAATACACTTAAGAATAAGACCAGATTGTATTTTCAAATACTCAATTTTATGATGAGCTAATTGAGACCCAGACACAACACAATACAAATCTAGAATATCAAGTGCATCATTTAATTCTTTTTTTTGAATTCTCAGTAGAAATAGAAGACTATCATCAACAAAAGGGGAATTAATCACAACAAGGTTGTAGGGGATGGAAATGTACGATATGAGCGCATGAATGATTAAATTTTTACAATAAGTAATCCAAGGCATCAATTGTGAGACCATATAGGAATGGTCATAGATGGCATCATTGTCAATGGATTGCTACAGAGGAAAAACTCATATATGGATTTATTAATAACTATGTGAGTATTTGCATCTTTGAACATTTCAACATGAACATGAATTCAGGCTCCAAAACCCATCCATTGCATCATTTTGAGGATGAAGTTTTACCTAATTATACCATACATTTGTCAAATTATAGCTTTATTAACAATTCATTCTATCATGATTGTTGTGCCCATTCACTAACTTCCCATGCCAAAATCAGGTTATCAAGAATATATCTTCCTCAAGGAATCTTGTTTGTTCTTTTCTAACAATCTTCTGAACCACAGGTTGAATTCTAATAGCCAACGCCTTTGCTATACTTTTATAAGAAATATTTAAAAATATAATAGGCCACCATCCAAAAATAGTGTCTTCATTTTTTCCTTAGGAAGAAGTTTAATTAAACCTTTATTAATGTTTGGGCCCAAGGATCCTTTTTCAAATGCTTCCAAATATAGTTGGTAAAAATCATCTTTAATGTGTGGCCACATTGTCTGATTAAATTCCATTGAGAGCCATCAATTCTGAACTTCTATTACATTTCATAAAAAAGTATACATTCAATGTCTTCTAAGGAAAGCATTTGGTCTAAAAAATGGTTGTAGCCTCTTACATCTATAAAACTTCACACACACATGTTATAGTATTTCTATCGATTATTGACACCTCACCAATGTATTTTCTAGGTCATTACCTAAAGTTGTAACACATTCCATGAGTCTAAAGTTATTGTTGAGGGGATAATTTACCCAAGATCCCACCTTTCATTTCTTATTGTCTCTTTTCGCTACCCCAAGGTTAATAGTATTAAGTTTACATTTCACATCTCTTATTCCAAAAAAACACAAAAAACAATACAACATTGCAAAAATAATAAATCAAGACCTACATGTGACATGCTTATTCCTTACCTAGTTTTAATCCTTTTGATCTTTAAAAATTATCACTTCACACTACCCTAACACTCACATGCTTCATCAAACACACAAAACAGTTAAGACCCATGGAAATTATACACCTTACCACTTTCGGGATATATTGACATGAGCGGATATATTACATTTTGAGATTACTTCGATCACATCCCTCACACTTTACGACTTCTTACATCCTTCTATCTCAAGAGATGTCTATCATATTAGGGGATAGGCCTATACTTGGGGCATCTAGACATATGATCTTATTGTGACCAAATATCTCTACGCATCCATCATCCGCACCAAACTCCTATACTACTTACAAAACATGCTACAACATAGTTTATCGATGATCACATCACTTACTTCTATCAAAAGACTCAAGCGTGATCCATTATTACTCACTTCACTACTCTTACTTGTTTATTGCTCTTTCCTTAGGCTTTTGTTTTGGCTATCATTTCTTATTTACACACTAAACTTGTTTAAATCATTAATTTCATGCATTACATTGCTTGTTTAAATGATTGGTTTGCTCACATGACAGTGCGTGCCTAGATCATTTCTTGTTCACATGATTACATTGATTTCTCATATGTTGATTATTCATAGTACAATGATTATGTAAATCACTATTTACTTCTTGACACGGATGCTCGACTACTCCATGCTCTTATGGGTTACCTTCACTAATGGATTCATATGATACATAATTTGTTATTTACTTAGAATAGAAAAAACATCCTACAACACACTACTTATTATATCTCTGATAGGATCACACATTCTATGACATACTCGCTTACTTGCTTTCATTATCATTATTAGAAACACATTATTATGACATTCTTAGCATTGCACCATATACATTATTTTGATAAAAATGCATTGTGTCCACATTGATTGACATGCATAGATTATTCGGATATTTTCTTAATCGCATTGCTTGATTGCACTCTTGGTTATACATCATATGATTGGTTTATAATATAATTATTGTTTGATTGATAATGCTTCTTATACATTGGTTTTTACAATCTTGGATGATATGTAATTTTTTTATTAGTGGTCAAAGAGGGCTAAGGGGACCCTACCCCATACATCAAGAAAGCTCCATGAGAGCAGATAAAGACAATTCTAATAACATCAAAAAACCATAGTATAAAAGTTCATAGTAATAAGGGCACTTAGGAGCCCATATAGTGATACTAATGAAACAAAAAACCATAGTGAAACTAACAGCATCAAAGGAACCAATGACCATATACGAGAGATAGTGAAAAAATAGATCGCCCCGCACCAAAGTCATTTGTAGGATTTTTCAAGCCCCTTCAGCACCTTAGCCCATTCTTCTATAAGAGCATCAATATTAATAGCCAAAGATCCCAGGTCTAAACCATCTGGGGTCACCTTTTGTTTCCTTCCTTGACTATCCACAACACAATAAGAATTGACAAGCTGCTCCAGAGTTTGAAGGTGTAGCAAGTTGACTTAACACTATGAGTCATGATGCTTCATTCCATATAGCTATGGAGGATAGCTATAACTTGATCCATATCCCTAGTTATGGCCCCAAAGTTGGGCTTTAGGATCTCAATGTTGCCACCCTACCCATTGCTAGCTTCGCTTCCTGCACCTGCTCCTTCATCTTGTGCTAATCATTAAAATGAAAGCTGGGACCAGAGCTCTTAGTGAGCCACATGTCCCCCTTGATCTCATCAATATCAACCACCATCTCATCCAAGTGATTATCCCCTTTGATCAAGCCGACATGACCCATAGCCTCATAGTGTTGTTCGATTGATCATTTATAGGATTACGGGCACCTTGTTTGCTAGACTCGCCCTTAGTGTTTGGCTCGGTGCTCGGGGTTTGCTTAGATTTAAGATCCTTTAGGTTTTGGGCCACGACCACCTCCACCTCATCTGTTATCCCAAATTTCCCCGAGAAAATTTGGTTAGAAACAAGTCCTACACATAAAGAAAACATGAAGGAAAGGATTCAAACCCATGAGCTTGAGTTCCAGAACTGAGCAAAGTGTAAATAAAATCCGAGAAAGTAAAAGTCGACCTGCACAAGAAGAAATAGAAGAAATAGTTCTTCTTAGTGTTTCCATATCATAAAATCTATTTAAAGGGTCGAGGAGGACTCAATAATGGATTGGCATGGGGCAGAGAATGATTAAACAACCTATGCGAAGAAATGAATCTATCAAGCCATTTCTGTCTTAAATCTATTTTACAAGCTTTGAGTTGATTCAACAATGGAATTTCGAGGGTCGAGAGAAGAAGGGCGGTGCCGTAGAGAGGCTAGGAGTAAGAAGGGAAAAAGGGTGAGGATTGAAGTTATCGGGCTCAAAATAGTTCAAGAAAAGGTCAAAATTGACTAAGTATGGAGAAGCCATCGAAAGAGCCACGTGTCCTAACGGCGCTCCTCCAAAGATGAATCCAAAGAGAGAGGCTCAAACAAGTGCCACATCTCCATGTGTCCTAGGCCGGAATGGAGGCAGGGTCAAATTTTCAAAGCGAGTCAAAGGCGACAAGGCGAGGCCTCAAAAGTGGATAAGTATGAATGTGCAAGCGGAGAGTGCCAAGTGTCATCCTAGCGCATTTCCAAGAGTTGGTCCAAAGGTGGAGACCCAAATAAGCGCGAGCTCGCTATCACGTAGCCAGTCTAAAAGATGAGAGGGGCCATTGAAAATTACACAAAACTGTGGAAGCCAACAAGTGTCAACTCAATGCTCCTCCAAAGGAAAATTTTAAATTGGGCTTTCAAGAAAGGGCGAGGCCACCACGTGCCCAATCTCTAAGGTGGGGCAAGAAAGTTGAATAGTCAATGCATGAGCCAGGCCGACGGAGGCTACCAAGTGTCTTAATGGCACTAATTCAAGGGTAAAATAGAGAAAAGGTTTCCAAATGAGCACGGGTGATGCGTGTCCTGTGTCAAAGTGGACCGTCGGGGAAAAGTTGTTTTTTACCCCTTACCCCAAAAAGGTGTAAAAGTTTAAAAATGGGTCGCGACTCCACCAAAGCGAAAATGTTAGTGTTTGAACCCAAGACAAAGCCAAAGCGGGGAGGCAGAGGAAACGGTGAAAATTTTCCTTTTCTCAAAAGACATAGAGACAAAAAATGAAGCGCATCCCCGGGCCAACCAAAGGGTGCCACATATACAAGCAGAGCTTCAAGGCATTGGGAGTTTTTTGAGTTTTGTGTTTTTTGTGCAAAAGGGAAAAAGATAAATTCTGGACCCACGAGTCTGATTTTTTCTCTAAAATGGGTGCCATGTGTCCCAAACCAAAAGGGGGACCCATTTTTCAAATTGTTTTCCCGCCTATTTGTACGGATTCGATACAAACTTGAAGGGCATATATTTCAACTCATGGCTCAAAATATTTTGAATCGACACCGTTGGAAGTGTCTCGATGTCCTCTACCCCATGGAAGGATTACAAGAATAATTTTTAGGGCCCTGGTGGGAAAAAAAAGAAGAAAATTATTCTAGGCCATTAACACAATCTAATCTCTTCAACTACCAAATATGATTCAATTCAATCCGTTGGGAACTAGAAGCGACATATTGTGGGTGAATTTACTGAAGGCATTGATATTCGAGTGGTTGTGCTTTAAAACAGATTCAACACATATCTCGGGGTGGTTAGAGTAGGATTGATTTTCTTCCCTCTTCTCTCTCTTATTCTTTCTATATATTGTAATAGAGGGGCACATTCAAATGGTTGGTCGTTGTATCTCTTCTACCCCCTCTCTTCTTCCTTAGGGTTGAATGTCGAGTCTAAGCCTCCTCTCATGGCTCTGTAATGGCATTTTCTTGCCTCTTTCCCACTCACGATGTGTGTGAACTTTTGGAGCAATAAAATCTGTTTTGTGATGCATCTATGCATCCTTCCTTATTTTATTTGTCTCTTCTTTCCTCTCATCATTTTTAGTATACCGTGCATACTCTAATGTTTATTACTGAGTCCTGGGATCTATGTTTAATGGGTTTGAAGCGGTTTTACGTGTGAAATCTATCTACGGTCTATGGTGCGTTCTCGTCCAACCTCTCCTCTACTCACCTCTCTATTTCAAGAAGTTGGGTCTGTTATCATCCACTTCCTTTTAATGTGCATTCTGTCCACCCTCTCTCTCTCTCTCTCTCTCTCTCTCCCCACTGGGCAGTTAGATTATGATAGTTTATGATAGTTAGGTTTCGCCGCACTTGCCTTTGGATTAGCTTGTGGCGGGGTAGCAGAAAGCAAGAACCAACTTTCTCAGAGGTCCATCTCAAGTTTAGCAAGTCCCATAGCTTGAGAGATGGTCCCACGTTATGCGAATAACAAAAATGACTCTACCTTAGAAAAGCATATTTGACAACTCATTTAGGGGCACTATGATTTTGCACTAACAATTTTGGCACGCTGGTGGGATAGGTCAGAAGCACCTTACGACTTCACTTCATCGGGTTCGATGTCCTCTTGGTGAAGGTTTTAGCCTTTGGAGGCACTTTCAAGCACATTTGGTGACTCCATCTAGTCGGCAACCCATCTCTCGAGTTGCAGTAGACCTTCTTCCCATCCATTTCCACCCATTATTTCCTCCAAATCTTTCATTTATTCCCATTCCATGAGGTTGTGCAATCATGACTTCAATCCCTTCATGGAACTCACACTTACAACAATGCAGTCTACCTCCAACGCATTTCCAAACTCCTCCGAATCAACATTATAATTAGATACAGAACCATTATGCTTACCCATATGAGCAGAGTCAAAATCAGTTTGGCCATGGAGCTTATCAAGAACAAGGGGACACATATAATGGCGATAGTTACGTAGAGAATGACAGTTTTTTGGAAAAGATCCAAAAGATGGAGGCTAGCATGGTGCAATCAAGGGAAACAACTCAAATGAAAGATTTCAGAATTGGTTACAGGGCACCTTGTCCATGGGAAGGCCCTTTTCCAAGACATTACAACCCTCAAGAGAATCTTGACTTCATGGTTGAAGTGTTTCCTCAGCTTACATAGTGGATTAAGGACATTGGGGCTTATGAGAAAAGTGTGGGAAAACCTTGTCAATGGGTAAGTCAATCACCAGCTCCCTGCCTTTCATTTTCTCTCCCTCAATCTTTATCATTTCAGCAGAGGCAAGATTCAAGCCCCTCACTTGCTACCCCAAGTGTTGATTTCATTTCTCCATCTTCTAGTCTTCCATCTCATTTCCTTTCCTCTTCCCTTTTCCCTTCTAAACTGTGTCCCCCCCACAAGAGCCAAAATAAATGCCTTCCCCTCCGCCAAAAAAAAGGAAAAAACTAGTGGAGACCCCACCCACCACTCCTCTTGCCTTCCCAAGTCCATGTTGGGAAGAGACTCCAAAAACTAGCCAAGGAGAACATCAAACTAGAGGAACCCAACAGAGAAGAAATGATAGAAAATATGAAGAGTTGGGCTGCTAAATTTGAGTTTTCAAAGGTTCCCTTGTTGGTTAAGCCTATAGAGGAGGCTAAGGTCAAGTGCAAGAATCGATGGAAGCTCCGGCTACAGCTTAAGAAGAAGGGAAGAAGGAGATACTCCTAATCTAAAATAAGAGTACATTTCAGCTATGTAGGAGGACCATGGATTTGAGAGGCTCAAGTGTGAGTGCGAGGCTCTGAGAATAACCTTCAATTCTTCCTCCCACTTCAACCCCTTCAAGCTCTGATGTTGAAGAAGAGTTTGAGATTTCAAACTTCATGTTTGAGGATGAAGGAACCATGGTGAGTCAATTGTAGATCAAGAGGACACCATGAAGGAGGTTGAGCACCTACAACAAGATAGCAAGGAGGTAGATTACCTGTCTTGACTTGGAGGATTAACTTGATGGAGGAGCCCATGGAGATCACATCATTTTTTCCTCCATATCTCACATCCCAAGCACATGAGCTTGTTGCCATGGAGGAGAACATTCAAGAATAACAACCTACACTTCATAACAACCCTCTGGAACCAAGATTGGAAGACATAACTCTCCCATGTTCTTCACGGGGAGAAGGAAGAGAAAAATCAGAAAGATATCACCATTTCTCACATGCCATTCATCAAAGAGGTCCAAAATAAGACTCCATTCTTGGAGTTAGAGTTGAGAACCATGGGTAGATTCAAAGGACCATACCTTACCTAATCGGATACTTGACTTCATTAGAGCCAAGGAGAAGCCAAAACTAGTCTTGCCTACTCCAAAGAATGAGGATGAGCATAAAAGTACCAGGGTCATCATCAACACCTCCGGAAATCTGATGTAAGTAAGCTTGAGGAGGTATTTTCCATTAATGATGATACCTTGATGATTTGGGTGGAGGACTAGCTTATTGTTAGTTCTTCACTCATACAAGAAGCTATATTTAGTGTCAAATCAGTTGCTTGGCTGCCATTCTTAAGAAAGAGTAGCTACTTATCCCTTCTTATAGCAGGCTTTGTTTAACATTCTTTCTCTCTAGTTAGTGTAGGAGTAGGAGTAGACATTGTTTCTAGTAGAAGAATTTCTTATGCACACTCTACATGTCTCATTTGAGGCATGTATGATTTGGTCTCTATATATAAGTTTTGTTCGCATTGCTCCAAAGGTGCATAAAGCCAGGCTCTTTAGTATTCATAGCAAGGAAACTCATAGTTACCCATAATAGTTTCCATCTTCAAAGAAAACAAATGCAGAGCAACTAAATTCATTTCAAAACAGTCCATTTTAGGGACAGATGAAAGCCCCAAAGTTAAAACAATTTTCTACTCTCAGAAATTCCATTTCCAAGATTTCCTTATGAAAATTGAGAGTGCAGACTCAGGGTCAGACAAAACATAGAAAAGGTATGTAGTCAGGCTCGCAGTGGCTCAAGGATCAAGACTTCTAAGTTCATATCATGTTTATCAAGAAGACTCCATGCCCAATGGATGCTTCAAGGCCACTAGTCTCTTCATCTAGCAGCAGATGTCCTCGTGAGTCGCCAAATTTTTATCCCAAATTTTGAAGAAAATTTGGTTAGAACAAGCCCTACACATAAAGAAAACATGAAGGAAAATGATTGGACCCACGAGCTCGAGTTCCGAACTAGCAAAGTGAAAAGAGAGGCCGAGAAAGTCAAATTCGACCCTACATAAGAAGAAATAGAAGAAAAGCTTGAGTTCTTGAGCATTTTCATATCTTAAATCTCTTTAAAGGGTCGAGGCAGGACTCAACAATGGAGTGGCGGGGCTAGACAATTATTAAATGACCCTATGTAAAGAAAATGACTCTGTCAAGCCATTTCATGTCTTACACCTATTTTAGAAGCTTGAGTGATTCAACAATGGAATTGCAGGACGAAGAAGAAGGAAGAGCGCGAGACAGGCGAGAGCAAGAAGGAAAAACCATTGAGGATTCAAAGTTTTCGGGCTCGAAATAGTTTAGGAAAAGGTCAAAATTGACTAAGTATGGAGAAGCCAGCGGAAAGAGCCACGTGTCCTAATGGCGCTCCTCCAAAGATGAATCGAAGAGAGAGAGGCCAAAACAAGCGCAAACATCTCCACGTGTCAGTGGAATGGAGGTAGGATCAAATGGTCAAATAGAGTCAAAGGTAGATGGGGTGGGCTTCAAAAGTTACTAAGTATGAATGTGCAAGCAGAGAGTGCCAAGTTTCAACCTAGCGCATTTCAAGGAGTTGGTCCCAAAGCGGAGACCCAAATGGCGTGAGCTCGCCACGTATCCCAAAGTCCAAAGATCATAGGGCCGTTGAAAATTCCACAAACCTATGGAAGTCAAAATTGTTAACTCAACACTCCTCCAAAGGTAAATTTTAAATCGGGCTTTCAAGCAAGCGCAAGGCCACCACGTGTCCAATCTCTAAGGTGGGGCAAGTTAGTTGAATATTCAATGCATGAGCTAGGCCGATGGAGGCTTCCAAGTGTCTTAATGGTATTTATTCAAGGGTAAAATAGAGAAAAGGTTTTCAAATGAGCGCTAAACTAACGTGTGTCCTACGTCAAAGAGGGTCATTGGGGAAAACTTGGTTTTTACCCCTATAAGCTAGGAAAAAATACACTACTAACAAAGAAGTAAAATATCAATAATCATACCTCCTCCTTCGCGTTCCATAGCAAACCTTGGAATGGGCTAGGAAACTTGGATTGAGCCACGATTGTGTGATATGTAGGTTCTTTTATTTCAAGAAAGAGCAAGACCTTCTTGCAACAACGATCCTCTTACTTTGCACTAGATGGGAAAAATGATTATGGGCCTATATTGGCATTAGGACGAGGTAAAAGGATGTTCTTTACTCAAGGATATAAGAACTTAGATATGACATGCAAGCTTATTCTCCATGTGTTTAGAGGAGGGTAAGGTTGTATTTATAGAAGAGGAGTGATTAACTCAAATTAATTTAAGTAATCATGGTTTGAAAATGTGGGCAAGATTAGGTGAGTGGTTTGAAAATGTGGGCAAGATTAGGTGAGTGGTTTGAAAAAGTGGGCAAGATTAGATAAGTGGGGCCACGAAGAATGGGTGAAGATTTGAATTATATTTTTAATTCATAAGTGGAGAATTTTAGGTGAAGGGTGGGTGAGGATTTGAATTTGAATTTTTAATTCAATAGTGGAAAAACATGGAGAATAATGACATGTGATGAGGATTGGATTATTTTTAGATTTTGAAATGGATAATTAATCAAATTATATTTAATTAATTTGAAGTGTATTTTTGTGGGAAATGAGGAAGGGGAATTAATTGATTTAGGATAGATGTGAAATTGGGGTGTCTACATTTGCCCCTCTTTGGAAGGGTACTATGAAAGTAGTGTCCTTTCAAAGAAAGTAGACAGTATGGGGGAAGAATTCAATCTACTTTTTAAAAGGTAGAGCGAATGTTTGTTGGGGAGAATAGAAAGTGGTGAGTGATGGATGTCATAGTATCCTCCAAGACAAAAATGTCATGAGAAGATGTGATTATGGATAGATGTGGTGATGCCCCCTCGAGAGGACTGACGAGAATGGAATATACGACAGAAATCTCGAAATGAATGGAAATGGATTCGGTGGAGAAGAGGACGATAATGGAGTGGAAGAGACTGGAATGACCACATGACGCAAATGGAGGAAGGATTCAATCAACCTTGAATGCTAGGTGTGAGGGTGTGTGGGAAAGAGAAAAGGGAATGGATAGGATTGGGAGTTGATTATGAGAAGAGTAAGGGGAAGCAGAGGAGGAAAAAAGGAATGAAAGAAGTATAAATAAAGAGAGGGATGATAGGAGAATAAGGGAATGATGAAAGACAAACAAGGAAAAAAAAAAAAATGACAGAGTAGAGGGTGAAGGGGATAAAATAGAGATGTGCAAAATGAAGGAAGCAACGAGAGATAGTAAAGAGAGATTTGTGGAAGTGAAAAAGCAGGAAATGGGAAAGGATAAATAAGAAGGAGAAAATGAGGTGGGAGTAGGGGGGTGAAATGGAGGAAAATAGAAAGAGGAGGAAAGAAGAAGTAGAATGGAAAAAAAGAAACTATGAGGGCGAGAAAGTGTGAAAAAAGAGGAGAGAAAGGATAATGAAACATATACTGAGAATGAGCGAAAAGGTAGGGTGGTAGAGAAAAGGGGAAGTGGTCAAAAGAAGCGTGAAAATTAGGGAGAGGAAAGGAAGATAGAATAAATAAAAGGAGAAGATTGAAGGAATCGTGTCATCATGAGAGAAGACCAAGGAAAAGAATATGGAACAGACCGTATGGAGATGCATGTGGAGGGTGGTATGATAAAAAGACAGGACAATGCTTTGAACAGCTAGGTTATCGATGGGGAAGTAAGGAGGAAACGTGATGGAAAAAGGGGAAGAAGATGATACAGGGGAAGGGAAATAAGACGAGGGGTGGGAGAGAAGAGGATAACAAAGAAAATGATGTAGAAGGAAGGAATACATAAATGGGGTAATAAGTGGAAAGGAAGCAGTATAAGGAATGTTCAAATAAGAAAGAGGGGAGGAATGACATCGATAGGAAAAGATGTGGAGATGCATAAAATGAGGATACTAGGATGACGGGAAAAGAGAAAAAGGATGTATGATGAAGAAAGTAAAGATATTGAAGAGGGCAAAGAGGAGATGGAGAGATGGGTAAAAGTGACAAGAAAGGGTGGGAGTGAGGGAAAAGAATAGGAGAGAAAAGAGAATGGGGATAGAAGAGGAAATGCCAATGAGGGGACGTTAGGAAATCCCCTTGACAACGAGTGGTGGGGAAGGGTGAGAGAAAATATGAAGAAAAGGAGAAAACTAATGAGGATTTGGAAAGGGTAACGCCATGAAAGGGACATTAGGGAAATCCCTTTACAATGAGTGGTGGGCTTAGAGAGAGGAAGGAATGAAGGGAAACTCTAAAAGGTCAAGGGAGTGGATGAGATCATGCGGAATGCGGATTGATAATTTTTAGGAAAACCCGTTGACAATTATTAACACGTGGGAAGAGAAGATGATGATGAAAAAATGATATAGGAGTGTTAACAATAATGGCGAATATGTGTGTGGGTAGAAATGTGGGGGAATTTGAGAAGATGAAGTGGAAAGAGTGAAGAAGATGGGAGGGAGGAGTTGGGACTAAGTGAAAGCGAGGAGAGGATGTGGGTGATGAGGATGAGCGAGGTGAGGATGAAGAACCAAGACATGAAAAGAATGGGAAGAAACGGTATGAAGGGTGATGGATCAAGAAGGGAAAAATGGGGAAAAGAATGTGATTGTAGGTGGAAGAGATTAGTTGTATGTTGTAAGAGGATATGTGGAGAAATGATAATGGTAGGAGGGAAAAGTGGGTAGTAGGAGATACTGAGGTGGAAGAAGCTATCAACAAAGTGAGCGAAGAATGAGGCGGGGCGAAGTTCACGATGACAAGTTAAGTGTAGGGAGGACCCTAACATAAGATTGTCTGTGACATAAGTGGTTAAGTAAGATTGTCATGTGAGCAAAAGCTGGAGATGACAAATGGTCAAGCGAAGTGGTGTTTGTAAGAATCAAAAAGGAGGTGAAAGGATGTGATAATGGGGAATGCCGAGAAAAATGAAGGGTGAAGGATGGGTAGTGATGGGGAAAGGCAAGGAGACGAGATCATCCTTAAGAGGGACTCTTAAGTGAGATCGCCATGCCGGGTGAGTGGTTAAGTAAGATTGCGAAGAGGAGGTTAATGGTGGTGGTAAAAAGATGTGATGATGGGGAATGAAGAGGAAATATGGATGGTGAGATTGTAGAGTGATGGGCGAGTGTAAGATGACATGTCATGCTTAAGAGAATCTCTTAAGTAAGATCGTCATGCTATATGAGAGAGGTTGCGTGCATAGATCACCCAACCGCAGGTGGATGATATGCAAGGAGAAAGACAAGATGATATGGGGATAGGCGTGGAATGGTAGGTTGAAGAAGATGATCGACGAGAGATGGGAGAAATAAGATGAGCGAAATATGATGGGATGGGGAAGGCCATATCAAAGCGAGATCAACCTTAAGTGGAAGTCTTAAGTAATATTGTCATGCGGCCGTGGAAAGTGTTAAGTAAGATCGTCAAGCTAAGGAAGAAGATGGATGATGTTAGAGTTGGTGGGAATAGGGTATGAAAAAATGGACTGAAGGGGAACCCTCGAGTGAATTTTCCTTACTACGAAAGCATGTAAGTAGGATGACCGAGGGCATAAGGCAGATTTGGGGAAGGATGAGAAAAGAGTGAGTGGGGTATACATATAGTGGTATATGATATGAGATGAGGTGATAATGAGAAAAAAAAAAAGGAAACAAAGGAGTGTAACATGAATGGATGAAGGAATATATGTAGTGGAGGGAGGAGAGTGTGAGGGGAATCCTTAATTGGGATGCCCGGGTGGTGATAATAATGATGTGAGAATGGGAAGAATACAAATGGGTGAGAGGGGCGGGGAATGGTGAGAAGGGTATTATGGGTATAAGCGGCGAAGGAGTAAAAATGGCGAGTGAGGATGAATGGATCAAATACATGGTGATCATGGTGGAGGAGAAGGAGCTCACTTTGGAAGGGAATGCTACTTGAGGAAGATCGTCAAGTAGGATTCGCAAGCTGCTTGATGATCAAGTAGGATTCCCAAACTAGAGAATGCATTAGTATGGGTGAATGGATGGGGTGAAAAGTAAGATGTTGATCATGCGGGGAAGATACTCACGTGACGAAAAACATCTTAATTTTAATATAGCACATAACGAGGATGCATCGTGATATAAAAGATCGGGATGACTAGATGTAATATGTGTGATAGCATAGATAGGGGCCATCAAAAAGGTTTGATGCCCCAACGATATGCAAATGGAAGAGAGCATAGACAGAGGCCATCGAAAGTATGATGCCTCGACATGCGACATGCAATCAAATAACGTAAGAATATTAGAGAGAACACTAGGATACATAAAATCAAGATTCTCCCACAATATATCAAGATGCAAAGAAAGTAATTAATTTTACAACTAATAATGCAAGACAAGAACCAATAAACATGTCCCTAACGTGTTCCACAGTGAGGATTGATTGGATGTGCCCCTGAGGGGGTACGAGGACATAGTAAAGTATTGGGTCATTATCCTTAAACAAGGAAACAATGAGAGCCAGATTTTCTCCAGTGAGCATTCACGCGAGGAGAAGTGGTTTGAATTTGGTAGTCATAAGGTGATTAGATCATTTGTTGGGGATAATAGTCGAAAAGGTTGAATTGTGTTGGTTATTTTAGAGTTTTTTTGCGATTTTGTGGAGTTTACAATATTTTTATTTTTTTATTATATATATATTTTTTTCTAATGTTTTTGGATTTTGATGATGTTTTAAATGTTTTTGACTTTTTGATGATTTTCAAATGTTTTTAGATTTTGATGTTTCATGTAATATTTTGAATTTTTAACAATTCATGTAATATCTTTGGATTTTGACGATTTTGTGTAATGTCTTTGGATTTTGATGAGTATTTCTAATGTTTTGGGTTTTGACAATTTTCAAATGTTTTTGGATTTTTCGATTTTTACACTGTTTTTAGATTTTGACGATTCTCAAATGTTTTTGGATTTTTGATTTTTACATTGTTTTTAGATTTTTGACGATTTGCAAATGTTTTTGATTTTTGTTTTTACATTATTTTTAATGTTTGACGCATTTTCAAATGTTTTTGGATTTTGACGAGTTCTAATTTTTGTTAGATTTTGGATGATTGTTTCTAATGTTTTGGGTTTTGACATTTTCAAATTTTTTAGATTTTTTAGATTTTACACTTGTTTTGGATTTTTGATGATTTTCAAATGTTTTTAGATTTTGGATTTGTACATTATTTTTGAATTTTTAATGATTTTCAAATGTTTTTAGATTTTACATTGTTTGTGGAATTTTGAACAGTGCGAGAAAATGAGAACTCGATTACTTTAGATTTATCGTGAATAAGCTCGTGATGGTGATAAGGAGAGTAACTCAAACATGTTATCTCAATATGATGATGATGTAACTGAGATGAGTTATTAGAGGATTTGTTGCATGCGTTATGTAGATTTAGCTTAAACAAGCTACGGACTATTGACGGGAGAGTAACTTGAATAGGTTAATCGTGATATGGTTGTGATATAACTCAAAATGAGTTATGAAAAGATTTTTTTAGGTGATTTGGATAAATGCGATGGTGGGACAGAATAATGAGTGAATTAAAACAAGTCACCCAATATTAGTTTGATATAGCTAGAAACAAGCTATGAAGGATGTTTTGACAATTGACAATATGGGAAGTGAATGTTAGTCACTCAATATCGATTGGATATAGTGAAGACAATTTATGACAAATGTATTGTTAGATGAGGCAAGCTAATGAAATTGGTGTGATGTTTTGGTCTGTGTTGTTGGATTGTTTGGATGTTTTTGCTTGGTATTGAATTGGTCGAGAACTAATTTTTTGTGGAACACAACTAGGGTCGAACTTTTCTGATGAACACATTGATATCGACCAAGTTTTATGATAAAACAATGCTAAACTATTTTTTTTCAAGCAAGCAAGCAATCATGTGGATTGATTGTTTTGGCTTATGAGGTAACTTCTTCGGGAATGATCATTGTTTAAATGCAATAATACAAGTATCTTTGTGAAATGGTGGATGCGAGGCTCTTATTACTTAAAAGAAGAAGATGTGTCCTCCGATATACACCTAGTCTAATATACCTAATTGCATGCGGGGACAAAATTAGTACGGAGAACCCTTGAAACCTTTGGAGGAGACTCACAAATTCTTACTTGCCTGTTTCGGAGTGAATCACGTCAGAACATGTTTTGTGAAAAGGTGGAAGGTGATGGAGGGATGAATGTGTATGGTGTCCTTATAACTCCCGAAGATTTACGAGGACGATTCCCAAGTTCGTTATTATAGCTATTTAGGCATGACTCGCATGCACTGACTGCAGCATGCATTACCTGTAAGTGAAGAAGCGTGGCGAGGTAAATACGAACGCTATGATGAGACTAGGTCTAAAGTGCAATCAGATGCAAATGTTGTTGGTGCGTGGTAGTTAAGTCCACGTCACCGGTGTAGCTTTGGTAGTGATGAAATCCACCCGCGTCTACGACTGCAAAAAACAATATGATAAAGTGATTAAACGCAAGGTTCTTTCCAACTTGAAATAAATCACTAGCGAAAAATATTTACGTACTGAGCATTTTTTATTTTGGTTTTAGCATTTCTTTGAATGGTGGTATTTTTTGGGATTTTGTTTTTTTTTAATATATTAAGCGACGGGGTCTATAGAAAACAAATTAGTAGTTATCCTACAAATGAAATGTTAGAAAAATAATCGTGGTTGTTTTGATTTTAGAGATCACTCGAAGGCGCGGGAAAAGAGCATACACAACAACGACCAAAAAAAATATTAATAATATGAAAAGAAAAATAATGATTGAAATGATAGTTGGAAAACAAAGTTAGAGGATCCTCTGATGTTAGAACAAGAAACAAAAAAAAAAAAATTGTGACGTTTGATTTTCCAGGATCGCTCAAAAGTGCGAAAAAGAGCATACGCGGATACTGATTGGAATAGTTTTTTTATTTTTTAAATGTTAATAATTATTGCAATTAATCATGATTGTAAAATAGCGATAATGATTATCTTCACAAAAATAAAAATGATGAAAGAAGAGTGTGAAAGCGTTACTAAAGTGTTGTCGTGGAAAATTGAAATGTAAGGCAAAAATTAAAAAATTAAAAAAATGTTTTATTTTCTAGAGCTCGAGTGGCTTCACGTTTTGATTTCAAGATCACTTTTGAAGTGTGAGGAAAGAGCATACATGTGAAGATTCGTGAAATAAAAAAATAAAAAAATAAAACTATAATTTTGTTGCTTTTTTTTGTTAAAAAAGCAGTGTTAGAAGAAATGAAACCAAAATTTTTTACGTAAGTCTAAATTTAAAAATTATTTTTCATTGCGTAGATCTTTTCGATACCTTTCCGTTAAAAAAATGAATTCATTCCGAGTTCGGGAGTAAAAGTTATGGTTTAGGAAAATGGGCTACAGTAGCGCTCTGAATGAAAATTTTGAACGTGACAAAAATGTCCCATGGTTTGTTTTAGATTTTGACTTTTGTACTTCTCACGAGAAGCTAAAATTTTGACAGCAAGGTTAAAAAAGAACAATAAACAAAAAGAAAGAAGAATGAGATCACAAAATGATTGACTAAAACAAAAGAAAAAAAAATGATTAACTTCCTACAAAGTAGTTATTTTAGCAAAAGTAAATAAATAAATGCATTTTCCGGATTGGTTATCCCATGACAGTAAGATGATAAACTAATGATTAGTTCATGTGTTTCTATAGATTACGAGTGAATAACAAAATCAAAACTAGGAACTAAACACCAAGCAACGAGGAGATCAAAGATAGGTGAGCGTCATAGTTTTATTGTTGTTATAACCTGCGGATACACCACAAGACACCACACAACAAAAACACTACCCAAAGCGTGAAGGTTAACCAAAGAAAGCCATAAGAAACAGAAAAAGAAATAATAACGAACAATAATAAACAAAGAACAGATAAAACCACTAATTGGGAAATTAATGGTAGCAGATCGAAAGTAATAGAGGGCATCGAATGTAAGCTATGAAAATACACTACTAACAAGGAAGTAAAATATCAATAATCATACCTCCTCCTTCGCGTTCCATAACAAACCTCGGAATGGGATAGAAAACTTAGATTGAGCCCTGATTGTGTGATATGTAGGTGTTTTTCTTCAAGACAAAGCAAGACCTTCCTGCAACAACGATCCTCTTACTTTGCACCAGATGGGAAAAATGATTATGGGGCTATTTTGGCATTAGGACGAGGTAAAAATGATGTTCTTTACTCAAAGGATACGCAAGAACTTAGATATGGCATGCAAACTTATTCTCCGTGTGTTTAGAGTGGGGGGAAGAAGGGTGAGGTTGAATTATATTTTTAATTATGGAGGATTTTAGGTGAGTGGGAGTGATTGAATTTAAATTAATTTAAGTAATCATGGTTTGAAATATGGGCAAATTAAGTAATGGTAGAAAAACATGAAGAATAATGACAGTGGTTATTTTTAGATTTTGAAATGATAATTAATCAAATAAGATTAAGGTGAAATGTATTTTGAGGAAATGAGGAAGATTAGATGAGTGGGGGATGTGAAAAGAATGGGTCTACATTTAAGATCTTTGAAATTATATGTTTTATAAGGATTTGTAAGTGGAGGAATTAAGTAGTTATGATTGAATTTGTGAGAATGAAATGTAGACATTTGATTTCACATCTTATATTTTTAAGCAATCTGAAAATATTTTGGAAATACATGGATAATAATGGCATTGATGAGGATTACGATTATTTTTGGATTTTGAAATGGATAATTAATCAAATTATATTTAATTAATTGAAGTGTATTTTTGTGGGAAATGAGGAAGGGGAATTAATTGATTTATGATAGACGTGAAATTGGGGTTTAGGGTTTATGAAGGGGTGTATATTTCCGAGCTTAGATGTGAAATTTAAGTTAATCACACAACTAAGTCATTTACTGAGAGAGGTTACGTAGATCACCCAACCGAAGAGATGATATACAAGGAGAAAGACAAGATGATATTGGGGACGAGGGGTGGAATGGTAGGTTAAAGAAGATGATCACGACGAGAGGCGGGAGAAATAAGATGAGGGAAATATGATGGAATTGGGGGAAGGCCATAGGCGGATCAACCTTAAGTGGAAGTCTTAAAGTAAAATGCCATGAAGATGTGAATAGATAAGTAAGATCCCGAGAAGCCGAGAGAAGAAGATGGATGACTCTGAAAAGAGAGAAATGAATAGGGTATGACGAAATGGAGTGGAAGACAACTTTGGAATGAACCCTCAATGTGAGAAAATTGATTCCATACTACGAAAGTGTGTGTGTGGGGAAGAGCAAAGGGAATGGATTTGGGGAGGGATGAGAAAGAGTAAGGGAGATATGGGAGTGGTATATAAAAAGAGATAAGGTGAAATAAGAGAGATGAAAGGAAGAAGGAGTGTAACATGAATGGATGAAGGCAAAATAACAAAATGTAGTGGAGGGTGAAGAGATAAAATAGAGAGAATCCGAAATGAAAGATGCCCAGAGATGGTAAAGAGGATGCGTAATGATAAATGAGAATGGGAAGTAGAAGAGGTGGAATGGATGGGAAGAAGAAAACAAATGCGTGAGAGAGGTGAAAAATGGAAAATGGAAGAGGTACAATGGGTAGAAGTAGAAGCGGAGGAAAAAAAATGAGGAGCGAGGATGAATGGATCAAATACATAGTGATGATGGTGGGGGAAGGAGCTGTTGGATAGAGAATGCTACTTGAGAAAGATCATCAAGTAGGATTCGCAACTGCAACTTGATGATCAAGTAGGATTCCCAAATTGGAGAATGTATTAGTATGGGTTAATGGATGGGTAAAGTAAGATGTTGATTATGCAGGGAAGATTCTCACGTGATAAAGATCATCTTAATTTTAATATAGCACATAACGAGGATGCATCGTGATATAAAAATCGGGATGACTAGATGTAATATGCGTGATAGCATAGGCAGGGGCCATCAAAAAGGTTTGATGCCTTGAGTACGATATATGCGAATGGAAGAGAGCATAGGCGAGAGGCCATCGAAAGTATGATGCCCTAAAGATGACATGCAATCAAATAACGTAAGAATATTAGAGAGAACACCGGGATACATAAAATCAAATACGCATAATATATCAAGATGCAAGTTTGAGTAATTAATACGATATTACAACTAATAATGCAAGGCCAAGAAGTATGATAAACATGATAACTAAGTATTCCACGGTGAGGATTGATCAAAATGGCCCCAGTAATATATCGAGGACATAGTAAAGCATTGGGTCATTTCCTTAAACAAGGAAACAATGAGAGCCGATTGTCACTGCCCCAAGTGAGATTAATTGGAAGTGGTTGAATTTGCGAGGCATAAGGTCATTGGATCATTCGTTGGGGATAATAGGAAAAATGAGAATTGTGTTGGTTATTTTAGAGTTTTCACGCGAGTGGAGTTTTGATATTTTTATTTTTTAGTTATATATATATATATCATTTTCTAATGTTTTTGGATTTTTGATGATGTTTTAAATGTTTTAACTTTTTGGTTATTTTGTAATTTCTTTGGATTTTTGATTTCATGTAATGTCTTTGATTTTTTATTTTGAGTATTTATAATGTTTTATTTTGACAATTTTCAAATGTTTTTGGATTTTGGATTTTACAAATGTTTTTGGATTTCAGCGACGATACTCAAATGTTTTTGAGATTTTGGATTTTACATTGTTTTTAATTTTGACTATTTTCAAAATGTTTTTGGATTTTTTTGACGAGTTCTAATTTTTGTTGGATTTTGGATAATTGTTTCTAATGTTTTTTTTTTGACAATTTTCAAATGTTTTTGGATTTTTTTGATTTTTAAAATTGTTTTTGGATTTTTGATGATTTTCAAATGTTTTTAGATTTTACATTGATTTTGGATTTTGATGATTTTGAATTTTTAATGATTTTCAAATTTTTTTGGATTTTGGATTTTTACATTGTTTTGAATTTTTACATTGTGATTGGTAATTTATGGACAAATGCATACTTATTTTTAAGAGTCGATAAACATGGATATTATCCATATGTACCGTGTTCCGTGTTGTAACTTATACTCGAGAATAACACAAATTCTCTTTCCATTGGCGAGGATATGGTGGTGATGATATGATGAAAAGAATTCCAGCTTCATTCTTGACTCCACACAACTAGTAAGATGTGTGGGCTCATCATCAAGAATCAAGAAGGACGTAGGAGGTAGATAATGAATATAGAGACAAATGCTAACAACAATCCCTTTGGGAAATTATGACTCCATTCTTCATAATGATCTTGAACTATTTCAAAAATAGATTTCACTTTATGAGTCACGTCTGAGACTTAGGCAGTTATGTGGCACTGCTTGATTGGTAAGATATGAGGTTAAGGGATAGTTCTCTCTTCAGACAGGCATCTAAATTACGTGTTTAGGATTCTATAATTTGTAAGCACTATAAGATTTTGTATTTTTGAAATGAACCCTATGCCTTGCCCAAGCTACTAGTAAGAAGCAAGGGCTCATCACCGAAGGCAAAATATAGGCGAGTGAATTCTATTTTTTTCTTTTTTTTTTTTTTATTTTTTGTAAATATTTTGCAATGTTTTTATGTTTGTATGAGAATGACCCTACACTTTGCCCCATACCACTTGTAAGAGCAAGGGTTTATCACCGAAGACAAGACGTAGGCGAGTAAGGCACCTTCCTCCATTCCCAGTCTCACACTACCGGTAAGAAGTGTGGGCTCATCACCAAAGACTATGAAGGACGAAAGATGTGATGAATTATTCATAAGTTATTGAATTGATGGATTTTTTTCAATAGTTCTTTGTATTTGGGAAGAAATTTATGCCCCCAATCTCAGCCCCACATGACTAGTAGGACGCGAGGTTCAACACGAAGCGAGATGGACGACCAAATGAACTAGGTAATTAAGTTTAGAGATTTGTTATGAAAGAGAGAATTTATTTGAAGGGAATATATTACCATCGGTAAGCTTCTAGGCATGACTATAGAGGAAAGCGGTGAAAATGGAAGAAGTATGATGCTCACAAACTTAATAGGATTTATACTAGCACTTGTCTCATGATGATAAATATGAAGATGTGATTTTGATAAAGAAAACTATCACAATGGAAATGAATAAATTTAAATTATTAGAAATAAGAAAGACAAAAGGAACAATGTACACGTTGTATCCTAGAATAGTGAACATCTCAAGGATAAAATTTCTTTAAATGAACCGCATTCATTGGTTCATCAAGATCTTGACCATCTTGATGGCTAATTTATAGGCTCAGAGAGCCAAATTTAGTTGTGATTACATAGGGTCCTAACCAATTAGGCTCAAAATTTTCCTTGTTTTTCTCATTCTTAAGTGGTATTTTTTATTTTATTTTAAAACGAGATCACTAATTTGAATTCTCTAGGTCTTACCTTTTTATGATAAATACGTTGCGATCGGTTTTGATAGACTTGAAGATGATTGAGAGCATTAAGTCATTTTTTCGAGAAGCTCAAGCTCTTGAAGCCGTGGATATGTCGGTATTCATCCTCATTAATTACATCTTTAAGGGAGATCCTCAAGGATGGGAGTTTTATCTAAATAGGTAAAATGGCTTCTGACCATAAAAAGGGAAAATGGGGTGGCTCCGGTAGGTGTGCATAAGATGTACGGTAAGCCCAAGAAGCGGGATAAATTTAAGTATGTCAATTACGTCCATGGTATTGACAATCTTTTCCATGATGGATTTTAATGTCTTATTGGTTGCTTCAGCTTGACCATTGCCTTGAGGGTAGTATGGAGTGGACCATTTAAGTTTGATGTGAAAATGTTTGGCTAGGTCTTTTACATCCACGGTTTTTAAATGATTTGCCATTATCTATGACAGAGACGGATGGAATACCAAATCGACAAATGAGATTATTGAAAATGAATTTTGATATTTGGCTACGGTAACATAAGTGAGAGGCATAGCCTCTACCACATTTAGTGAAGTAATCGGTAAGCGGTGATGATGAACTTATGTCCATCGGAAGATGTTAGTTTGATTTTACCAATGAGGTCAAGTCCCCATTGAGAGAAGGGCCATGGTGTGGTTATCGATCGTAATGCAGGAAGATGCGTGGATAAGATTTTCATGCTTTTGACATGCTTGTGACAATGTTTGACAAAATGACATGCGTTACTTTCCATGGTGGGCCAATTATATCCAACTCGCGAGATTTTCTTGGCTAAAGGCGATACCATCATTATGTGTGCTCCACAAATACTAGAATGGACTTCAGCTAAGACACTCGAGGATTCTTCCGATTAAGACATCGATCGAGGGGTGCCATCATATCCTCGTTTATAAAGAGTTTCTGCTAATATGGTGTAACAAGAAGCACGTTGTGTTAAAGCATGTTTATGCATTGGTTTCATGTGTCGACAGAAACGTTTTATCACGAATGAAGGTATAAAGATCATGGTACGAGGTTATTCGGACCACGATCTCACATACCATAGAGTTTTAGGAAGATCATAGGTAGGCATTAAGAGATGTTCAACGAGAAAATGTGCACAGGGTTGACTAGATGCGATTTCTAATAGGGATCGATGGTTACCATAGCATTGGCGATTTATTACAAATGCAGGAATTTGATCAAAGCTAATTAATCGAAAATAGCTTGAAGACTATCCACCATCCATTTATATGGGATAATTTTTCATCCTTGACCTAGTATTCATTGGTAACTGGCTTGATGATAAGTAAAAATCACCAAATACAACTAGTTCTGTAAGATTCCAAGATATAGCGTTTTAATCCTACGATGAGAGCTTCATACTCTACGATATTGTTGGTACATGGAAATCTAAGAGAAATGATTTGGGGATAACATGTCCATTTGGGTGTGATAAGCAAAATACCAACCCCTGAGCGATGGGGATTACAAGATCTATCAAAAATAGAGTCAAGTGGCGGGATATCTATGTGTAGAATATCTTCATCAGAAAAGAAAATCGAAGTGGTTACGTGTCTTTAGGAAGGGGTGCCTCGGCAAGTTGGTCGGGAAGGGCTTGTCCTTTAATTGCCTTCTATGAACAAATTTGACATCGAATTCACTAAGTAATACGACCCAACTAGACATTCTTCCCGTGAGAATGGGTCTAGACAAAAAAATACTTGAGAGGATCAATGTAAGCTTGGAAAAATACACTACTAACAAGGAAGTAAAATACCAATAATCATACCTCCTCCTTCACGTTAGTAGCAAACCTCGAATGGGCTAGGAAACTTGGATTGATCACGATTTTTTTATATGTAGGTGCTTTTCTTCAAGATGGAGCAAGACCTTTCTGCAACAACGATCCTCTTACTTTGCACCAGATGGGAAAAAATGATTATGGGGCTATTTGGGCATTAGGACGAAGGCAAAAGGATGTTTTTTACTCAAAGGATGCAAGAATTTAGATATGACATTCAAGTTTATTCTCCGTGTGTTTAGAGGAGGGTAAGGTTGTATTTATAGAAGAGGAGTTATTAACTTAAATTAATTTAAGTAATCATGGTTTGAAAATGTAGGCAAGATTAAGTGAGTAGTTTGAAAATGTGGGCAAGATTAGGTGAGTGGTTTGAAATTGTGGGCAAGATTAGGTGAGTGGTTTGAAAATGTGGGCAAGATTAAATAAGTGGGGCCACAAAGAATGGGTGAAGATTTGAATTATATTTTTAATTCATAAGTGGAGGATTTTAGGTGAATGGTGGGTGAGGATTTGAATTTGAATTTTTAATTCAATAGTGAAAAAACATGGAGAATAATGACATGTGATGAGGATTGGGTTATTTTTTAGATTTTTGAAATGGATAATTAATCAAATTATATTTGATTAATTTGAAGTGTATTTTTGTGGGAAATGAGGAAGGGAATTAATTGATTTAGGATAGATGTGAAATTGGGGTGTCTACATTTTCCTCTTTGGAAGGGTACTATGAAAGTAGTGTCCTTTCAAAGAAAGTAGACAGTATGGGGGAAGAATTCAATCTACTTTTTAAAAGGTAGAGCGAATGTTTGTTGGGGAGAATAGAAAGTGGTGAGTGACGGATGTCATAGTATCCTCCAAGACAAAAATGTCATGAGAAGATGTGATTATGGATAGATGTGGTGATGCCCCCTCGAGAGGACCTGCGAGAATGCTGATATATGACAGAACTCTCGAAAAGAAGGGAAATGGATTCGGTGGAGAAGAGGACGATAATGGAGTGGAAGAGACTGGAATGACCACACGATGCAAATGGATGAAGGATTCAATCGACCTTGAATGCTAGGTGTGAGGGTGTGTGGGGAAGAGAAAAGGGAATGGATAGGATTTAGGGTTGATTATGAGAAGAGTAAGGGAAATAGGCGAGGGGAACAAAAGGAATGAAAGAAGTAGAAATAAGAGAGAGGGATGATAGGGGAAGAAGGGAATGATGAAGGACAAACAAGGAAAAAACAAAAAAATGACAGAGTAGAGGGTGAAGGGGATAAAATAGAGAGATGTGCAAAATGAAGGAAGCAACAGAGATAGTAAAGAGGGCTGCGTGGAAGTGAAAAAACAAGAAATGGGAAAGGATAAATAAGAAGGAGAAAATTAGGTGGCAGGAGGGGGGTGAAATGGAAGAAAATAGAAAGAGGACGAAAGAAGAAGTAGAACGGAGGAAAAAAAAACTATGAGGGGCGAGGAAAAGGTAGGGGTGGTAGAGAAAAGGGAAGTGGTCAAAAGAAACGTGAAAATTAGGGGAGAGGAAAGGAAGATAGAACAAATACAAGGAGAAGATTAAAGGAATCGTGTCATTCATGAGGAAGACCAAGGCAAAGAATATGGAACATACCGTATGGAAATGCATGTGGAGGGTGGTACCATAAAAGAAAAGACAACACCGAATGCCAGTTATCGATGGGGAAGTAAGGAGGAAACGTGATGGAAAAAGGGAAGAAAATGATACGGGGAAGGGAAATAAGATGAGGGTGGGAGAGAGAAGAGGATAACAAAGAAAATGATGTGAAGGAAGGGAATACATAAATGGGGTAATAAGTGGAAAGGAATGGTATAAGGAATGTTCAAAGAAGAAAGAGGGGAGGAATGACATCGATAGGAAAAGATGTGGAGATGCATGAAATGAGGATACTAGGATGATGGGAAAATAGAAAAAGGAGGTATGATGAAGACAAAGTAAAGATATTCAAGAGGGCAAAGAGGAGATGGAGAGATGGGTAAAAAGCGACAAGAAAGGGTGGGAGTGAGGGAAAATAATAGGAGAGAAAAGAGAATGGGGGATAGAAGAGGCAATGCCAATGAGGGAACGTTAGGGAAATCCCATTGATAATGAGTGGTGGGGAAGGGTGAAAGAGAACATAAAGAAAAGGAGAAAGCTAATGAGGACTAGAAAGGGTAACGCCAATAAAGGGACATTAAGGAAAACCCTTTCGACAATGAGTGGTGGGCTTAGAGAAGGGAAGGAATGAACAGAAACTCTAGAAGGTCCAAGGAGTGAATGAGGTCGTATGCGGAATGAGGATTGGTAATTTTTAGGGAAACCCGTTGACAATTATTAGCGCAGAAGAGAAGATGATAATGAAAGAATGATATAGGAGTGTTAACAATAATGGCGAATATGTGTGTTGGTAGAAATGTGGGGGAATTTGAGAAGATGAAGTGGAAAGAGTGAAGAAGATGGGAGGAGGAGTTGGGACTAAGTGAAAGTGAGGAGAGGATGCGGGTGATGAGGATGAGCGAGGTGAGGATGAAGAACCAAGACATGAAAAAAATGGGAAGAAACAGTATGAAGGGTGATGGATCAAGAAGGGGAAAATGGGGAAAAGAATGTGATTGTAGGTGGAAGAGATTAGTTGTATGTTGTCAGAAGAGGATATGTGGAGAAATGATAATGGTAGGAGGGAAAAGTGGGTAGTAGGAGATACAAGGTGGAAGAATCGATCAACAAAGTGAGCGAAGAATGAGGCAATGGAGAAGTTCACGATGACAAGTTAAGTGTAGGGAGGACCTAACATAAGATTGTCATGTGATAGAAGTGGTTAAGTAAGATTGCCATGTGAGAAAACTGGAGATGACAAACGGTCAAGCGAGAAGTGGTGTTTGCGAGAATCGAAAAGGAGGTGAAAGGATGTGATAACGGGAATGCCAAGAAAAAATGAAGGGTGAAGGGTGGGTAGTGATGGCGAAAGACAAGGAGACGAGATCATCCTTAAGAGGGACTCTTAAGTGAGATCGCCATGCCGGGTGAGTGGTTAAGTAAGATTTCAGCAGAGGAGGGTGATAGTGGTGGTACAAAGATGTGATGATGGGGAATGAAGAGGAAATATGGATGGTGAGATTGTAGAGTGATGGGCGAGTGTAAGATGACATGTCATGCTTAAGAGAATCTCTTAAGTAATATCATCATCTTCTTTGGAGAGGTTGTGTAGGATCACCCAACCGACAGGGGATGATATGTAAGAGAAATACAAGATGATATTGGGGACAGGGGGTGGAATGGTAGGTTGAAGAAGATGATCAAGACGAGAGGCGGGAGAAATAAGATGAGGGAAATAAGATGGGATGGGGGAAGGCCATAGGGCGAGATCAACCTTAAGTGGAAGTCTTAAAGTAAGATTGCCGTGCGGCGGAATGGTTAAGTAAGATTCCAAGTTGAGGAAGAAGATGGATGATGCTAGAGTTGGTGGGAATAGGGTATGACAAAATGGACCGAAGGGGAACCTCAGTGAATTTTCCATACTACAAAAGCGTGTAAGTAGGATGACCGAGGGCATAAGAAGGATTTGCGGAGGGATGAGAAAAGAGTGAGTGGGGTATGCCCGAGTGGTATATGATATGAGATAAGGTGATAATAAGAAAAAAAAGAAAAAGGAAACAAAGGAGTGTAACATGAATGGATGAAGGAATATATACGGTGGAGGGCGAGAGTGTGAGGGGAATCCTTGGTGGGATGCCCGCATGGTGAGAGTAATGATGTGAGAATGGGAAGTAGAAGAGGTGGAATGGGAAGAATACAAATGGGTGAGAGGGGACGGGAATGGTGAGAAGGGTATTATGGGTATAAGCGGCGAAGGAGTAAAAATGACGAGTGAGGATGAATGGATCAAATACATGGTGATCATGGTGGGGGAGAAGGAGCTGCTTTGGATAGGGAATGCTAATTGAGAAAGATCATCAAGTAGGATTCGCAAACCGCAACGGTGATCAAGTAGGATTCCCAAACTAGAGAGTACATTAGTATGGGTGAATGGATGGGGTCCAAAGTAAGATTTTGATCATGCAGGAAGATACTCACGTGACGAAAAGCATCTTAATTTTAATATAGCACATAACAGGATGCATCGTGATATAAAAGATCGGGATGACTAGACTATAATATGCGTGATAAAGCATAAGCGAGGGCCATCAAAAAAGGTTTGATGCCCCATGACGATATGCAAATGGAAGAGAGCATGAGCAGAGGCCATCAAGAAAGTATGATGCCTCATTATGACACTTGCAATTAGATTACGTAAGAATATTAGAGAGAACACCAGGATACAAAATCAAGATGCCCCCATAATATATCAAGATGCAAGAAAGTAATTAATTTTACAACTAATAATGGAACACAAGAACCAATAAACATGTCCCTAACGTGTTCCACAAAGTGAGGATTGATTGGATGTGCCCTGCCGAGGGTACAAGGACATAGTAAAGCATTGGGTCATTGTCCTTAAACAAGGAAACAATGAGAGCCGGATTTTCCCCAAGCGAGGATTCACGCGAGGAGAAGTGGTTTGAATTTGGTAGTCATAAGGTCATTGGATCATTCGTTGGGGATAATAGTCCAAAGGTTGAATTGTGTTGGTTATTTTAGAGTTTTTGCGATTTTGTGGAGTTTAAAATATTTTTATTTTTGTTTATATATATATATATATATATATATATATATATATATATATATATATTCTAATGTTTTTTTAGATTTTGAACGATGTTTTAAATGTTTTTAGATTTTTGACGATTTTGTGTAATGTCTTTAGATTTTGATTGAGTATTTCTACTGTTTTGGGTTTTTGACAATTTTCAAATGTTTTTGGATTTTGGATTTTTACACATTTTTAGATTTTTGATGATTCTCAAATGTTTTTGGATTTTTGGATTTTTACATTGTTTTTAGATTTTGATTTTACATTGTTTTGAATGTTTGACGATTTTCAAATGTTTTTGGATTTTTAACGAGTTCTAATTTTTTTGTTGGATTTTGGATGATTGTTTTAATGTTTTTGGGTTTTGACATTTTTCAAATGTTTTGGATTTTTTAGATTTTTACATTGTTTTGGATTTTTCATGACTTTCAAATGTTTTTAGATTTTTAGATTTTTACATTGTTTTTGAATTTTTAATGATTTTCAAATGTTTTTAAATTTTTATATTTTTACATTGTTTGTGGATTTTACATTGTGATTGGCAATTTATGGACGAGTGCGAGACTTATTTTGAGAGGTGATAAACATGGATATTATCCATATGTACCGTGTTAGTGTTGTAGCTTATGCTCAGAATAACACAAATTCTCTTTCCAAGCGGGATATGGTGGTGATGATATGATGAAAAGAATTCTAGTTCCATTCTTGACTCCACACAACTAGTAAGATGTGTGGGCTCATCACCAAGAATCAAGAAGGACGCAAGAGGTAGATAATGAATATAGAGACAAATGCTAACAACAATCCCTTTGGGAAATTGTGACTTCATTCTTCATAACGACATCTTGAACAGTTTCAAAAATGGATTTCACTTTATGAGTCACGTGCTAGACTTGACAGGTTATGTGGCTCCTTCGATTGGTAAGATATGAGGTTAAGGGATAGTTCTCTCTTCACTTAGGCATCTAAATTACGTGTTTAGGATTCTATCATTTGTAAGCACTATAAGATTTTGTATTTTTGAAATGACTCCCTATGCCTGCCCCCTACTACTAGTGAGAAGCAAGGGCTCATCACCGAAGGTAAAATATAGGTGATTGAATTCCCTTTTTGTCTTTTTTTTTTGTTTATTGTTTTTATTTTTGTTTTTGTTTTTGTTTTTCTTAAATATTTTGCAATGTTTTTATGCTTGTATGAGAATGACCCTCTATGCTTTTCCCCATACCACTTGAAGAGGCGGGTTTATCACCGAAGACAAGACGTAGACGAAGCAGTAAGGGCACCTTCCTCCATTCCCAGTCTCACACTACCGTAAGAAGTGTGGGCTCATCACCAAAGGCTATGAAGGATGAAAGATGTAATGTTGAATTATTCATAAGTTATTGAATTGATGGAATTTTTTCAATAGTGCTTTGTATTTGGGAAGAACGTCTACCCCCAATCTCGGCTCCACACGACTAGTAGGCGAGGGTTCAACACCGAAGACTGAGATGGATGACCAAACGAAATAGGTAACGAAGTTTAGAGCTTTGTTATGAAAGAGAGAATGTATTTGAAGGGAATATATTACCATCGGTAAGCTTCTAGTATGACCATAGAGGAAAGCGACTGAAAATGGAAGAAGTATGACACTCGCAAACTTAATAGGATTTATACTAGCACTTGTCTCATGATGATAAATATGAAGATATGATTTTGATAAAGAAAATAGCTGCCAATGGAAATGAATAAAATTAAATTATTCAGAAATAAGGAAGACAAAAGGAACAATGTACACGGTGTATCTTGAAATAGTGAACATCTTAAGGTTAAATTTCTTTAGATGAACCGCATTCATTTGTTCATCAAGATCTTGACCATCTTTAGTGGCCAATTTATACAGCTCAGAGCCAAATTTACTGTGATTACATAGGGTCCTAACCAATTAGGCTCAAATTTTCCTTGTTTTTCTCGTTCTTTAGTGGTATTCTTTTGATTTTCTTTTAAAACGAGGTCACCAATTTCAAATTCTCTGGGTCTTACCTTTTATGATAATTGTGTTGCAGTCGGTTTTGATAGACTTGAAGATGATTGAGAGCATTAAGTCATTTTTCATCGAGAAGCTCAAGCTCTTGAAGCCGTGACTATCGGTATTCATCCTCATTAATTACATCTTTAAGGGAGATCCTCAAGGATGGGATTTCTATCTCAATAGGTAAAATGGCTTCACAACCATAAACAAGGAAAATGGGGTGGCTCTTGTAGGCGTGTGGTAAGATGTGCGGTAAGCCCAAAGAGTGAGGTAAATTTGAGTATGCCAATTACATCCATGGGTGTTGAAAAACTTTTCCATGATGAATTTTAATGTCTTATTGGTTTTTACCTTGGCCGATTTGCCTTGAGGGTAGTATGGAGTGGACCATTTAAGTTTGATGTGAAAACATTTGGCTAGGTCTTTTACATCCTGGTTTTTAAATGATTTTCCATTATCTCCAACCGAGTGGATGGAATACCAAATCGACAAATGAGATTATTGAAAATAAATTTTGATATTTGGCTACAAGAACATAAGTGAGAGGCATAGCCTCTACCCATTTAGTGAAGCAATCGATCGGTAAGCGGTGATGATGAACTTATGTCCATCGAGAAGATGTTGGTCCGATTCTACCAATGAGGTCAAGTCCCCATTGAGACAAGGGCCATGGTGTGGTTATCGATTGTAGTGCCCGGGAAGGTGCGTGGATAAGATTTCCATGATTTTTAAATGCTTGACAATGTTTGACAAAATGACATGCGTCACTTTCCATGGTGGGCCAATAATATCCAACTCACAGGATTTTCTTGGCTAAGGCGATACCATTCGTGTGTGCTCCACAAATACCGGAATGGACTTCAGCTAAGACACTCGAGGATTCTTCCTGATTAAGACATCGCAGGGTGCCATCATATCCTCGTTTATAAAGAGTTTCTACTAAAATGGTGTAACGAGAAGCACGTTGTGCTAAAGCACGTTTATGCATTGGTTTCATGTATGAGAAACATTTTATCACGAATGAAGGTATAAAGATCGTGGTACCATGGGTTATTCGGACCACGATCTCACATACCATAGTGTTTTCGGGGGAAGATCATAGGTGAGGCATTAAGAGATGTTCAACGAGAAAATGTGTGGGGTTGACTAGATGCGATAAAATAGAGAAAAGGTTTTCAAACAAGCGTCAAACTAATGTGTGTCCTACGTCAAAGCAGGGCATCTGGGAAAACTTGGTTTTACCCCTTACCCCAAAAAGGTGTAAAAGTTTCAAAATGGACCGCGACTCGCAAAGTGAAAAAGTCAACATTTGAACCTAAGTCAAAGCCAAAGCAGGGAGGCGAGGTAACGTTGAAAATTTTCCTTTTCTCAAAAGGCACAGAGACAAAAGGTGAAGCGCATCCCCCGGCCAACCAAAGGGTGCCACGTATCCAAGCAGAGCTTGGGGCCACGGGAGTTTTTTGAGTTTTGTGTTTTTTGTGCAAAAGGGCAAAAGATAAATTGTGAACCCATGAGTATGATTTTTGATCTAAAAGGAGTGCCACGTGTCCCGAAAAAAAAAAAGGGGGACCCATTTTTCAAATTATGTTCCACTTATTTGTACGGATTCAATACAAACTTCAAAGGGGCATATATTTCTACTCATGGCTCAAAATATTTTGAATCGACACCGTTGAAGTGTCTCGATGTCCTCTACCCCATGAAAGGATTAAAAGAATCATTTTTAGGGCCCTCGTGGGAAAATGAAGAAAATTCTTCCAAGCCATTAACACAAAATCCAATCTCTTCAACATCCATATGTGATTTAATTCAATCCACTGGGAACCAGAAGTGACATATTGTGGGTGAATTTGTAGAAGGCATTGATATTCAGTGGTTGAGATTTAAAACGGGATTCAATGCATATCTCTGGGTGGTTGGAGTAAGATTTGATTTTCTTCCCTCTTCTCTCTCTTATTCTTCCTATATATTGTAATAGAGGGGCACATTCAAATGGTTGGTCGTTGTTTCTCTTCTGCCCCCTCTCTCTTTCTTCCTTAGGGTCAAATGCAGAGTCTAAGCCTCCTCTCATGGCTTTGTAATGGAATTTTCTTGCCTCTTTCCCACTCACGATGTATTGTGTGAACTTTTGGAGCAATAAAATCTATTTTGTGATGCATCTGTCCATCCTTCCTTATTTTATTTGTCTCTTCTTACCTCTCATCATTGCAGTACTATATCGTGCATATTCAGAAGTTAATTGCAGTCCCGGGGATTTGTGTTTAATAGGTTCGACACGTGTTTCCCTGTGTGAAATCTATCTACTCGGTCTATGGTGTGTCTCGTCCACCCTCTCCTCTACTCACCTCTTCTCGTTTCGAGGAAGTTGGGTCCGTGATCATCCACTTCCTTTTCTACTATATCACTACTTAGTGTAGGCTCTATCACTCTCTCTCTCTCTCTCTCTCTCTCTCTCTATTCCCTTAGAAGCGATTAGATTAGGATAGTTAGGCTCGCCCGCATTGGAGTAGCTGGTGGCAAGTAGATTAGGAAGCAAGAAGCGGCTTTCTCCAGCACAGGTCCATCTCAAGTTTAGCAAGTCCCACAACTTGAGAGATGGTCCCATGTTATGCGAATCACACCAAATTACTCTTCCTTAGAAAATTAGATCTCAGCAACTCATTTGGGGGTGATGTGATTTTCACTAACACATCCTCTTCTGTGTATCCATTCAGAGAATCTTCATCATTGCTTGAATCCTCCTCCAAATCCAACCCTGAACCATCCACATAAGCTTCCAAAGCCAGCTTGAGAGCACCAATTTTATCAATGTCCAGGGCCACCCTTTTGACAAGGGCAAGGATAAAGCCCTGGTGGAGAGGGACAGAGATCCTACAAGTTTTAAACTGTGAAACAAAGGCACACAGAGAATGATACAAGAAATAGGGAAAACTAAAAGCCTTCCCCCATCTAAAATGGTTTAGCATTGGGAGGTGGTAAGCATAGATACATTTGTGGTAGCCTTCCAAGGTTAAGAATTGAATTAAGGTGAGAGCCACCTCATCATATGGATTAGGTAAATACATTCTAAGGTAGCCATCTAATTATTTATTAAATTATCTCATTCTAAGGTAAAGACATATTTCATTGATTCATTACATAATACATGTGATCTCATAACACTTTAATGGATGGTTACAAACTAAAACTAAGATAATTATTTATTACACATTTCTATCTACGCATTGATTACTTATTACATATATCTAAATACAATTTGATTACTCAAAATAGGGGCATATTATGGGGTTTTCTAACACATTTGTGCATATTTCAGATATAGTTCTTCAAATGACATCCTATTATGATATGCATAGAGATATTACATCATGATATAATCATGACTATTGCATCACAATATACAAGATTATTGCATCACAACATTACATGACTTCACTCACCAAGCCCTTGATGTGAATGGTTACATGGCGCCACTCACCATGCCCAATTGTTGTGGATGGTTATGAGGATTCATACAACATGTCCAATTAGTGTGGATGGTATCGTGGCTTCACATAGGAGGCTCGATTACTACCTTTCTATTTATGTTCATATCACTCTTCCCTCTCATATAGTATAGAGGGAAAACAAGTTTACATGGTTCATGCTCTTACTATTAAGCTACTCTTCCCTCACATAAAGCATTAGGGAAAAAGAGTAAACATTTCATGCTTTTACTATTTTATTTTATGTTATTTATTGGTTTTTATCATCATCTTGGCTAGACTTTAATACACTTTTTGTGCATGTGGTATGTAGGTTTACATGTATGGCTACACATAAAGGATAAAGGAACACACACATTCTAATTCATGCAGACCTTGTCTTCATGGGAGGTTTGTATTTAATTTATATTTTAATTTAAAAATGTGATTACTAGATTAAAATGGAGGAAAATGTAGATATCTAAATATGGGCATATCAAAATTTGTTAATTGATCCTTGGAATTTATCTCATCCCATTACTCATTGTGTAGTTAATTGACTACTTCCCACATGGCTTGCTCAATAAAACACTATCGACAAGTAGGTCACACTTGTTATCGACTTTTGACCAATTAAAAGCTCATTCTCATAATATAAAACACACCTTCAGATATTTGGCCACCATTTTCTATTGGCAATTTTTGTTGTGCATTTTGCTTAGACGAAATTGGTCATAACAAACAATGTAACCTAAGCAAATTTATCCTCCAAAGCTATAATAATCATATTATCAAAATCCAAAAATTATCCTAGTCATTCATGTGTCAATTGAGTAGGAAATCTTGTTGCAACATTCACCTATATAAGCACATTCATTAATCCATTCTAAGGGCCTCACACCTCACATCTTTGGGCTACCTAGAGATCACATCAAGCACCCAATTGTTGCATCACACTAAGTAAGTGCAAGTATGTAAGTGTAAGTGTGTGTGTGTGTGTGTGTGTGTGTGTGTGTGTGTGTGTGTGTGTGTGTGTGTCTTACAAGGATGCCTTAAGTCAACTTGTGAAGATACATCACATGCAAAAGATCATTTCAAGTGTCAGATGTTCTATTAGGGTCTTCATTGTCAAACACATTGTAATATACATCTTGCACACATTCAATGGGTGGGGAACTACGAGTGTTTGATGTCTCTTTAGAGTATTGCTACATAAATGTGGTGGGGGCCACTCAATCCAAATCAAACTAACCTTTTTTAGGCCCCCAAGCAAAAGAAGAAGAATATGTAATCAGTTGCACAAGTACGATCACAAAAATCAACCATATAAGATGAAGGTACATATAGATAGGAAAATAGTTTTATAGACAAGATTTGGCCACAATCAATAGAGGACAAATTTATCCATCCTAGAAAATGTCATCGAGTAACTTTGTTTGCAACAGGAAACTTCGTCCAACGGTCAAAATTACACTCCCATATTTATAGAGGTGTTGGATGACACCCTTCACATTCTCCGTGCACATTCTCATATCAAAGTCAACCTATCTCGATGTCTAAAATTGGTGTAATCATTTTTAAACCCCGGGTTGTACTTTCATTTAGTTAGGTCCTTTATGTTATTTTAATTGTTGTAATACTTTGAACATGACTTAAAATATGAATGTTTATCATTTATCGTAATATGATCCTATCTCATCTTTATATAATTGTTTGATGGTTTAATGAAATTCAAACCCTAAATATAACAAGAACATGAGCATTATAATAATTTTTTGAAAAGCGCATATTATACAATTATAATGCCTATATTACAACTAAATGCAACCTAGACAAGAGTTGTATGACAATTGGAGTAACAATACATTGAATTGCATATACATGGAGAGAAATGGGCGGTAGGCTCGGGGTTAAATTTGACGGTCGTTTAGAAGTTTTTATGATTTTAGCCATAAAATACTTGCAAATATTTGAATTAAATGTCACACATGACTTGCATATTTTAAGTATGACCATCATATTTATATATATATTTATATACAAAATATACTAATAATATATTAAAAATAGTTAAATATATATACAATAATATTTTATTTTAAAGGATAATATTTGAAAATAACCATCGCTTAAAAATAGTTTAACAGACATAGGTGATCGTCAAATTTATCCCTGGTGGAAAGGGTACACTTGTTTATATGTAGATATAGATATGGTAGAAAACAAATAGCAACAATTTACCAGCGGTTGGGAATAAAATGTTTTATTACATTTACTTTGTCCGCATTACTTACCTGTTCCTTGCAGATCCTTCATTGAACCTTAGGTCTTTCTTTGGTCACTAAACAAAAATTAGTGGGGCGTGGAATCTTTTGACTGGAAATTTTTTATCGAATTATTGCCGATCAAATAAAAATTCGGTGACGGTTTATTTTTTCCATGAAAGTAAATTTTAGTATATTCTATACGCTTTTTTATGAGTTGTTCATATATCTAAGTTTCACGTTTTTATATATTATATTAAGAATTATATAAAAACATTATTAAAAATTTTAACTTACCATTATGTACGATTTCTTATAATTTTCACAAGTAAGTTACGATTAAAATAAAAAAACGGCCCAGCCTATCAATTTACGATTTAAACGGAAAAAAGCATCAAAGGAGGCCCAGCAATAATGTTTGTTCTGGAAGAAAAGTGGCAAAAAAACTATTAAAATAGGCGAACAATCAAAGAAAATGATGGCAGATTTGTAAATTGTAATTGACAACAGATACAGTAATTTTTGTTTTTCAGTACCCTACCTAAAGAAACAAGATTTAATAATGTCACTTGGTCCTGTCAAATCAATTGATTCCCATGTAATAATGGTGCCCTGCTCCGATCACCATCACCATAGACGTCGTTGATAAGGAAAAAATGACATAATAGGCGAAAAAGAAAAAATGCCCTATCAAATCCGATGATTACACATCACACCACTGGACTCCTATTCCACGAATATCAGGTGGGCTAAGTTTTCCCTTTTTCCCAACTCGCCTTCCACGTTCCAACGACAGTAGCATTTTACTTTTCTTTTATTTTCTACTTGGCTTTGAAGGGAGAAATTAGATTGGAAAGCATCCACCATTGAATTGAACCCCACCTTTCCTTATGTAAGAACGAGGTACTGGGTGTAAGTTACCATGATTCCCATCCCCACACCAAAATAAATGTCATATTCACTTCTCCACAACCTAGTGCATTGCTCTATTGAGCTATAATACCCACCAACATTGAAAATTAGGGCTCCATTCTCAATTGTTGGTATATGAAAACAATCCTTTATTTTATTAGGATGCCAGGTCAATTTAAAAAATTCACAAAACAAACTTTCTAAACAAATTAGAATTTTAATTGGAATTTCATCTTAAAACTACATGAATTAAGGATTGACATTGGTAAGTAACATGGGAAATAACTGCAATCTCTAAAAATTTCAGTTCTTGCAATATCACTACCATAGTAATTAACTTTTAAGAAATGATTGCCCAGACTCCTATCATGCCACTAAACACCCTTCCCATTAACAACATTGGTTGAGATTTTGTTCTTTAGTACTATTCTAGATCTCTTTGATTCCAAGTATTGCAACACACTAAGCCATCACATTTTATATAGTTAACCACGAGAAAAAAATTCTCTTTTCTCCCACCACTATCAATACATTTTCATTGTCAATTATGGTCTCAATCATGTGCATTTCTTTCATATTTTCCCACTTTAATAGAACACCAAAAAATAGTTGAATCATTATTTGATTGTCCATTGTCAAAATAAATTGATGTTAGTTACAACTAAAAGGGAGTGGAGGGCGTAGTGAGTGGGAGTGGGAGTGGGAGTGGGAGTAGTGATGTTAGTGTCATTTTCACTTCCCCAATGTTTTTCAACCACTCCTTACATTCACATATATACCTATAAATTGTTTCCACGTCTTAAACAACCACCTTGTTCAACTTCAAAGGATTCCTTCAAAGGGTTTTCATAAATGACATCGTGTTGTTCTACATTTGAGTTTCACATTGTTTCTACTTTTCCACCCTCTAACCCGTTCATCTTAATCCCTCTTCCTCTCCCAATATTTTTCTCCTTCCACTATAAACCCTGCAAAAGATCCCCTTCAACATTCTCATCGTACATTTCACATACAATTACTAGTATATGAATATGGTAAAAGACAAATAGCAACAATTTCATAGCCTTTGTGAATATGGTAAAATTTACTGTGTGCGCATTACCTCTTCCTCGCAGATCTGTCATTTAAGCTTGGAATCGGATAATGGGGTCTTTCTTTCTTTGGTCACTAACGGAAAAAGTCGGGGGACACGGAAATAATTGGAATCTTTGACCGGAAATTTTTTGTGTGAAAGCATCAAAGGAGGCCCCAGCAATAATGTTTTGTTGCAGAAGAAAATGACAAAACCTATTAAAATAGGCGAGGCGATCAAATCAAATAAAATGATGGCAGCTTCGCAATTGACAACACCTTAATAATTTTACTTTTTCTTTTCAATACTTACCCTACCCAACGATCATGGTATCAGCAGATTCATACGTCGCCAGTGCCAGCCAATTCAATGAGTGGAGAGTGGGGACTGTCGAAAGAAGAGCAGCAGCAATAATGGCAGTCACATGAATTGATTCCACGTAATAATGGTTCCCCCATCGCCATAGATGTTGTTGATAAGAAAAATAATGACATGATAGAAAGCACAAATGCCCTGTCAAGTTCGATGAAACATCACACCACTGGACTCTACTCCACAGTTTTACTGGGCGGTGGGCAGTCCACGAATATCAGGTGGGCTAAGTTCGCCCTTTTTACAAACTCGCCAGTTCCACGTTCCAACTACGGTTACATTTCACTTTTATTTTATAGTTACTACTTAGCTTTGAAGCGAGAAATTAGATTGGAAAGCATCCACCTTTGAATTGAACCCCCA